>JALPQI010002622.1:0-27288 GCA_025490895.1 Thaumatotibia leucotreta
ACCTTTGTCTCCTTTTATTTTTCCGTTTGGATCAAAATCACGTTTATGTGCGTTTGTACGTATCAGCATTTCTTTATATTCAGTTTTGTCGTTTTCAGTAACAAGCTTGAGATCGGGTTTGTTTCGCATTAATAGTTCCTTTAAACCAGCGGTTAAATCAAACTTTTTCTTATCTATAGTAATAACATATTTTTTTTCAGTACTAGTACCATTATTCACTAAAGATAAGCATACATCAGAATTACCCATCATCAACTTTTTATTCATGCTGCGAATACCGAATGGTATATTAATGTCCTGATATAAATCAATCATATCTTCTTTTTTTAGAGATAAAAGTGTATCATTATTTTCTTCGTGAGAATTATTATCGTTATCATTAGAGTATTCATAATATTCGGAGTGTCCATCAGGATCAATTAGATCTTTGAAATTTTTGTATCCTGTAGAATCATTTAAACTCTGAGATATGTCATTCGTATCTGTACTAGTGGTCATAATAAAATCCGGTTTGACATTAACACTTTGCATAGCAATATTTTCCAATGGTTCAGTAATAGACTTAAAAACTTTTCTAAAATGTATATGATTTTCATGTTCTTCATTATTAATCTTCTTTATTTTTTTTTTAATATTATCTGCAGCTTTAATAACTTGTTCTTTTAAACGTGTATCCATTTTACCAGCGTTAACATCAACCGATTAATACAGGCACTTAAATTCAAGTGAGGACTACGTTGACATTTAAATCATTTTATAATGGAAAATCTAAAAATAAATATATGTGTCAAACCCTTGTCTATATCGACCTTTATTTATACCGCAATCTTTATTGATCAGTAAAAAGCTAAAACGAGTATACCATATAATTGAACAAAGTTCTTTGAATTTTATCCAATCCATATCAGTGTTCACATGTTCATTGTATATATGTTTCAAGTTAATATCATCCTGTTTGAAAACAATTAACAGATTGACATTATCCCTTAGCAATTGTTTTGGAATTTTGGAATAAGTTTGCGATAAATAAAAACAATCAATTTGTCTATGTCTTCCCATAGCAAAGTAGTTGCGAATGTTTACTTGATTTTCACATGCGACATCATCAAAAATCATGATTGAATCGGTCATGGCGTCATTTGGATGAATAACTTCGTTATTGTCGTTAAATATTAAAAACTTGGCATCTGGAACTTTCTCCATAATTTGCTGGAGGTAACGATACTTTGGCTGGAAAGCTGTCTTTGAATACAAATAGATATTTTTAAACTTTAGACCATTTTCATGTATTAGTAAATTTAACATTATATTAGTTTTACCACAGTTTGAGGGTCCACATATTATACAACGAATTGTATTGGGGAATAATGTACTATGTGTTGTATTTCTGTGACGATCATTTTCTACTATTATACTATTTACTTCCAGAGTTTGAGTATGCTTAATGAATTTCATTGTGAATATGAGGAAAATATGATATTTCAACGCTTTATATAGGTGCCTTACCAAATAAAAACAACAATGATTATTTAACAAGTCAATTAATTTATTGCATTTATGAGAGTGATACAGAGAAGCCTTAAAATTAACTTATAAAAAAACAAATTATACTTAAATACTTCACGATTATATTTAATTTAAAATATAGTATTACAGTGGCCCCATGGTAAAGTTTGTATGTTGTCGGGCAGTATTTGCCTTTTATCGTCGTTACAGTTTAAAACGACTTTATCAACTTGCTGTGAATATAAAACATGTTTGATAGATCGTATCATATTCATATTATGGCTATACACTTTTTTTGTTTGCAAAGCTTTGTCAAAATGTTTAATTTTTAATTTATTAGTTATAGGTTTCGTGACTCCTTTTGCTTTTGTTATTGTCTTCTTTACACTTTTTAAACAATACAGTTTAGCTCTTAATCCAACGAATTCAGTAATTACCACACCGCCAAATTCATCTTTAAATAAACCAGGTACTTTAGCATTCAATTTAGGTATACCGTACGGGTTATTGTGCTCATAATTACTAGTATCAAATTTTAATATGTTTTTATTTAGATCGTTGTAAAAGTCGTCAGTTATAATGTTATATAGAAGGCTGTCAGTATCAGTATAGCAGAGTTTAACATTTTCTTGGTACGTTTTTTTAACGAAATCATAATGAAATCGGTATAGGTGCTTTTTCGCCAATTCTAAAACTGTAAATCCAACATAAATGGGGCGGTCTAAACAAATTTTTTCTGGACTTAATTGAATAGCTACAAAGTTTTCATTAATTATAGATACACTCTTTACATTAGGTTTCAATAGTATTTTCTCTGCACCTAAGTGCTTGTTTGTTTTATTGTCATTGTCTTTCCATTTTGTAACTAATTGAACTTGCATATGATTTCGCTTGTTTTCAATGGTTTTACCAAATATAGCATTGTTTAGTAATTTAAAAAAGTCTTTCTCAAATGTAGTAGAAGCTTCTTGTCGCAATCGAGTATTGAGATCAATATATTTTTGTAAGAAATTAGACTGTCTAAAACGAAGGATGCGATGTATTTTCTGTAACACTAACCCATTCTTTAGACATTCTTTTAAATGTACGAAATGAATGATATAGTTGTATTTGTCATGTAAATTTGCAATTAACTTTTCTGTCTTTCCTCCAGGGGGGACAAACTTTTCAGGTGCAAAGGGCAAGTCAGCATGATAATCATGTAAATGATCAGGATAACTCATATCAACTTCTAAAATGTATCCATGTTCACCGTTTCTTGGTATGGTCAGTATGTTAAAATTGATAACTTCATCGGGATTTAAAAATTCAAAATCTGATACAGGTATTTTTTGTCTCATCGCATAACCATAGAGATTGTTACAATCTAAATATATCAAATATGATGTGGGTTTAGAAGCATCATAATCGGGTGTGTATTTATTGTTTGCTTTTGAATTCCGAAGAGAACACTGGGCTAACCCGCCACGTATTCCTCTTTCTATCATCTGATATACTTCTAAATCGTGTATTAATTGTAATTTTACGTCTGTAAACAAAAGCATAGCATCCCAACTTAAATTAGGCGCAGATACATAATAAGCAGGGTCCAGATTATAATGCTGCAAACTAGTATTTCTAAAATGTTCAAATACATCGCATAACAATAAGACGTCACATTTTAAGTATAAATCAGTATATTCTCCTAAAGTCTTTATATTAAAAGCTGACCATACAGTTTCGGCATGCTTAAAATCGGTATCTGATATACGTTTACATTGCAGAGAATTATAAAACATTTCTTTTTCTGGTAATTTATTGTCTTCATATTTTAACCAGGAATCAATGTAATCATAAGGGTAAACACCTTTACGTGTTAATAACTGAAAGTGGTACCCATCAGTAAATTCTTTAGACAAGTTAACATAATCTTCTTTGTTCAAACTTTTGGTTAACTCAAATAAACTGGAACTAAGAAATTGGTAGGAATCAATAAACTTTATTTCAAGTGATTGACTCGGTTCGTTAGTTGAAGATATCGTTTTTTTTATACATGAATATTTTTCCTTGGACTGTGGCATTATTTTAATAGAACCGGGGTACTTTGTAAGTTCTTCTATAAAGAGATGACTATCATACCCAGCTAAATTATGTAAGACAACTGGTACAAATGGACAGATTCTGTATTGCAGGTTGCATAGTGAGTGAGAGGCACCTCTGTATTCTGATGTGATGTGATCGTGATCACGAACTTTGTCACCAAATAAAAACTGTTTACAAATATGACAGTGTGTAGCATTCTCATAATTACATTGTTCTTCTTTTGATAATGGATTCATAGGATTATTTTTAATCAGTATACTGTTAATTTCTTGAATATCGTTAATTAACCATTCAACAAAAACTTTCACGCAATCTTCACCTCTGTAAGAAACGTATTTATTCAAACTGGAATCGTGCGAGCAGCATACATAATAACCAAAACATGTTGGGACATGCTTTTTCAGGTTCTGCGTATTTTTACCATTCTTTGAATTACAATTAATTAACATGCTTTCGAAGTCAGCGTATATAATGAAATTAATTTTTTGCTTGCGTTCGAAATTCTTAAATTGAATGACAGTATTTTCATTAGGTAAAACTGTTACAATTTCAGAACAATGATGAGTTTTAAATTTATTTTCGCTTTTAAAAAATTGTAAACATGAGTCACAGAAATTCATTTGACCTCTATGTAAAGTTACTTGTTTTCGAATTAATCGTACAAGGTCTTTAATGAAGCAATAATGTCCTTTACCATTTTTTTCTATGTATAACAAATTAAAATGATTATTTTTCTTTGATTTTGATTTGTACAGGGGGCCTGTTACAACACACTTATTATCTAATCCATATATATTAATGCTTATTTCAGGGTTATTCTTTTCAAATAACTGTATATCTTTGACTGATAAGGGGAATGCTATTCCGTCTATATTTAAAACATCTGAATAGTGCGGGTATGATTTAGTTCGACACACATTGCTCTTTGCAGGATATAGACCAGCAAGTATACTCCATAAAAAGCAATAATTATCATTGTTCTGAATATTAATGCAGCTTTTGGTATTTTTGACAGTAGGAGGTAAAGGTATGTAAGTACCTCCTCGCATCGGACAATACTTGTTTACATTGACTTCTAAATGACTTATTGCAACAAAAGACCAGCCAGATTCACGGTGTTCAAATTCAGTAAGTTTATCTTTCAAATGCTCAATCGTTTTTGCAAACAGCTCATTAATATTCGAGTTTCCATAAATAACATCATATTTTGTATTGAACGACTTTAATTGTTGTTTGTCTGAATGTGGTAATGTAAAGTAAACGAATAGCTCATAGTTTATTTTGATACATTTATGTTTCAGTAATGACATTTCCACAACTTTCATAATGTTACTTTGAATATCGCACAGAAACGTCTCAGGAGTGGGGTATTCATTTTGTATTGGATTCAAACGATACGTTACTATTCTGTTTTTAAAGGCAGTTGCTATAATTTCAATATTATTAAAATCAGTTTTCAATATGCAATTCGATTTATGTAAATTGGTTCTCAAATGATAATTGTATTCATTCTTAGGCAATTCAATTCCACATTTGTCACATTTCATTGAAATAGTTCTGGATGACGGGAGGTTATGTGATCTCACTGTAAACAAAATGACACACTTTATAGATTACAATTTATTTGAAGGTAATATAAGATACATTTATTATTATTTGTTAAATGATATGTTAAAGAACTTATATTTTATAACAAATATATAGGTACTTAAGTTAAGAATGAACACAGAGTTAAAACATCAGTAATATAATAGATGCTAACTAAAAATGAGAACCCATATCTGTGGTATTCCTTTTGCGCTGCGTGAATAAATTAAGCTTAATGTTTCCACGCTTCAATGTTAGGGTGTATTTCATATATATATATATATATATATATATATATAGTCAGTAGTAGACATTCAGCTAAATTTATACACGCAAGGCAATATGAATACTGTAAATATAGGAGCATAATTTATTTATTTATTTATTACTCCGGTATTCTATAGCAGATGTATTAACATTAAGATAATAATAAATCGATACAATGTTTAAAATTCATCAATAATAATTACTAACAAATGACGGAACACACGTTCGGTATTCTTTTCGCGTTGCGTGAATAAAATTGGCCAAGTGTCTCCAAGCTTCAGTATTATCATCGGTTCGGTTTTTAATATTGACTACGGCATGACGCCATCGATTCACTGGCGATACCTGTTCAATATCACTGCATTTGTAAACTTTAACCTCAACAAAGTGGGTGCCCTTTTTATCTGGATTTGCCTGACGCGCGAAACCATTCGCAAGCCTTCGTGAAATGTAGGATAATAATTTACCCTCGCCTGAAGTTTGGTTCGCCTCCAACCCCTCGTCATCACTGTCGGCGCCGAATAGCTCCGCCGCAGTGCCGTGTCGCGGCTTCATTGGTGCTGGTGCAATTCTCACCCTCTTCGAGCTCGCCGATGTCGAAGGCTTGGACTTCTTCTTATTCCTTTTGTCACCCTCATCAGCCTTCGGCGGCGGCGGCGGCGGCGGCGGGGGCGAATCATCCTCCGAGGACGACGATAGGAACAAATCTTCGGCATTCGAGCGTTTCGACCTGAAAATCAGATAAATATGTTACTATTAAATTTACAATCATTTAACATGAGCTTGAATAATAGAGTGCGGATACTTTAGTTACGAATTTAAGGTAAACCCAATTATGTATTATTTAGAAACAGATAGGTAGGTAATCAGAAATAATTATTAAGTATTCATTGATCTCGAAGAGAACGATATTATCAAGTATATTCACACACGCACACACACACACACACACACACACACACACACACATACACACACACACTATAAAATTTTGTCATAGTAACTACTAGATTACTTTCTACAGGACTACGACGTTGTTAGTTACTGAGACAAAGTTTTATATCACTATAGAACTGTCTCAGTAAGTAGAAATCAAATTGGCTGACTGTAGGTATTAACAGCAAGTAGCAACACCCATAACTAACCATCGATAGACCTTATGTCATTGCAATAACGCTTACAAATGTGTAGTTAACAGTGATGCTGATAATACATTAGTTTGAAAGGTTAAGTTATAATTCTAAGTAGCTAATTACTCGTGTCTTTCTATATGATTATTATAATTCTCTATTACTCTAACATTTTTTAATTTAAATAATTATTAATTGAGGAGTGTCTTTTCAAAGGGGTTATTTCTCTATGAGTTTTTTTTTTTTCACACAAAGTATGATCTTTGTCTGAGTGATCACACAAAATAAGCCCATTTAAAAAGACACTCTTCAATTGTTATTACGAGTTTATGATGATTCTAGTACCTATTAGTAACATTAACATATACATTGATTCATACTTACATGATGATGATGATGTGCTGTAGCTGGAGTTGGGAAGAGAAGAGCGGGTTTCCTTGCTTCCTGTTTATCGGAATGAAGCAATAGGCCCGATCGGGCGGCTTAAGTAGTGAACATTCACGTGGAGCTCTCCCATATATGAAATTTGTCGACGCGATTAAAAAGGTACAGTTTCGAAGGCGCATCAGCAATTCAGCACTTAGCCTAAAGTAGAAGCTCTATATTTCGCTTACCTTCATACTGTGGGTTTACTTCCTTTTTTATTCAATCAATAAATAATAACATTTTATTTTCATATTTAGTCAATATTATTTTGAGTAGATACTTACCTTTAATCAACAAACAAACGAAAACAATACATCAGTTATGTAAAACAAAATGTGCAGGTACGTACAGTCGAGTGCATTAATATATAGACACATTTGTAAAGGATCAGTATGGAGAAGTGTATATATATATTAATGCCCTTGACTGTACCAAGTAACTTCATTATAATTGTATACGTTCGTTTATCTAGTACTCGTAATCTTAGAAAAGAAGACAAAGTCAGGATAGGAGCTAGTATATTTTATTTGCATCAACGCATTATTACTAATAACTCTTCAAAATACGAATGCACACGATCGTATTTCAACACAATTTGATCACTAAACGCATGTATTAATACTCAATTTGGTATGTTTTATTTTATTTCACATATTATGATTATGATTATGATTTGCAGGCAGGTAGGTATGGTATATGTGAACGGTCGACGACAAAAATAAGTATACATTTTTCACCTTATCAGACATCTGTATGTGAAGTGCTAATATATTATATTTATGGCCGTAACTGCACAAAAATTATTAGATATAATATAATCTGTTAAAGTAAGAACAAACACGATTTTTACCCGACTACGGTAACGCAGAAGTGGGTTATGATTTTGGCTGCTATTTATTTACATTCATTTATCTATCTTTTTCTGGATTTATTTTGCTTTAAACATACTATTAATCTTAAATAAGAAGACGAAGTCACGATATGAGCTAGTATATTTTATTTGCATCAGCGCATTATTGCTCACTCTGTAAATCCACACGTATGTCAATACAATTTGATGACTAACCGTATGTATTAAGAATCAATTTCACGCTTCAATTCTATTTAACTTATTATGATTATGATTCGCCGAGCGGTATATGGATATCAACACAGACGGTATCATATTTGTCAGTCGCCAATCACTCCATATGACTTTCCATATACGAATTTCAATAAAATACATGATATTTTGAACTCTAATAACGATGATATTTTCGGATATAAATCCTGAAAATAAGTGAACAAACTTATTCAATACAATATTTTAACAGCAGTTAGTTCTACTGAAAATATGTCGGTAAGTCCTTTTTAATAAACATTATAGTATTTAAATAGAGCACTTATAAAAAATTGGTATAATAATTTTTAAATTTATTTTAAGTAAATCTCTAATGGATAAATAGTGGGGAACTTAAATCTCTAAATTGTATTTCATTTATCTGTAATAATTGTATCTTACTGTATATTTTTATATTACGGTATTTGATTGGAATTGTTGGTCTCCCCCTAAATACTTTCAGATGAATAGTTAGACATTAATTGAACTAATAATTAATTATTCATTACAGGATACATCAGAACACCTGTTCAACTTCGTTCCTCTCACTTCATCTCTAAATCAAAGTCAGAGTGAAGTTGGATCGGGGGTAAGACGTCTGTCCTCGGGGGTCAAGAGGAAAGCAGCACCCGTTGTTTACTCGTTTATCAAGAAACCACATCGGAATGGTGGCACAAAAGTCATAAAAATAGAAATTTACAACAGTAGCAAACTAGACGAGAATTATGAATGTATCTGTAAATGTAATGCTGAGCTATGTGCCCAATATGTTGTGAAAAATACAATATTAGACGAAGTCTACGAATTAACGCGTAGAGTAATAGATAAGATAGATGAGGGTTTGTCATCGGACTCCCCACATGGGTACACCATTGACTAGAGGTACAATGTCTCAGAAGTCTACTTAATTCTAATTTGTAAAAGATAACACGATATTTGAGTGATATACTTCTTAAATAAATACTATGTAGATAAGAGTACACGTAAAAGGTATTGATCTTGGCCATTGTCTATTGTAAAAAATAAACATTAAAACAAATGTTTCACTCTTTACTATGTTTTTTTTTTTTTTTAAACAAAATAAAGTATGTTTATGAATAAGTACATGTGGTTTCTTTTCTATATTATATATGACATATAAAACACAATACTATTATTAGTATCCTCATAGATATCAAACCTAAAGTCATTTGAAGTATTGAATAAAAACGCAACTGAATAATAAATAAAAAATGGACTGTGTCAATGTCATATACACGGACGTCACGATGTTAAACTAATAAACACTGAACACTATTGCGGTGTTTTAATAACTAACTGTTATTAAAAATCTAAGCGAATGCGTATATATTATACTGGTTTGCGAGTATCAGCGCGAGTAATCAGAAAAGATAAATGGTTCGTAGACTTGGTACCATTGGTGTAAATAAATACAATATTCGAATGGATAAATGTTACTTCTGGAGTAAAAATGTCCTAAAACCAGAACTTAATAGCTTTCGTCTACCTCACTATTTGAATACATTTTTACGTGACAGACTTCTTGCGGGACACTAAATGTGTATTTGAATGAATACTTCTTGAATCGATTCAAATTAGTATTCCACTAAATGTGTATTTGAATGATAACTTCTTGAATCGATTCAAATTAGTATTCCACTAAATGTGTATTTGAATGATAACTTCTTGAATCGATTCAAATTAGTTCTCCACTAAATGTGTACTTGAAATGATAACTTCTTGAATCGATTCAAATTAGTATTCCACTAAATGTGTTCAAGGGTCTGAGGGATTTGGTGCAGAAAACTTCAGGGTGATTAAAATAAGGAGACGTCCGTTAGCTGTGACTTGTGGATTTAATAGTGACTGACTGAGTGACATGCAAAATTATATTAAAAGATCCTTATAACTAAGAGGCGGTGAGCTGCAAAGGTCGCATTGCATGTGCATTTTCATCAGGCGCCTTAATTGACGCCAACAAAATGTGTATTTGAATGATAACTTCTTGAATCGATTCAAATTAGTATTCGAATGTGTATTTTTGGTGCAGCTGGATCTTATCTGATCCAGCTGCACCAATAATACACTACTTACGCGGCCTGTAACCTTGTTTCTTGCCGAGATTTGTATAGTGCTTTTCTCAAACTTGCAATGAAATAAAAAATCGAAAATGATTTTCACAGTACACAAACAAATAAGTCAAAGAACGAAACGAATCTACAAAATAAAAAACAACTTATACGTCAATTTTTTTTTAACTATTTGACATAATCTTTTACCCGGTGACATTGACTTTAATTATTTTTATTACGGTGAAATGCCAAGATGTTCTGTCACTTTTTTAAAGCAAGTTCCTTCCGGTACTTTGCAGTTTTAAGACTGCAAAGTAGTTATGAAATGCCTTTACATATCAAGTTCAATCATCGAACCAGCGAGAGAGAAAGAGAGAACCTTAGGAGGAGGTTTAATTTGACGTACGTAATGCCAAAATTTCATTGCAAGTTTGAGAAAAAAGAATAAGAAAAAATTCAAAGAGCTAAAAATAAATACGAAACGTTGACGATTTTTGAGCTACGGCGCATGTTTTGGTTAGGTTTCGAGATACTGCTTTCATTACATGTTTGAGAAAAGCACAATACATACCTCAGCGGGAAATGGGGTTGCCCGCTTCAGACTTATCTGTCTAATCTATATAATATCTTCAACCGACAACCCCTTTCGTTCCGCCCTCTGTAGTAATGCACCATTTTTATTATCTGGCACCCGCTAAACATCTTTATGCAAATTGTGTTATGAGGTGTCCAGGCTGTCCAGTTAAACCAGAACTAGCCTTGCGGTTAATTACATTTTTATTTAAAAAAGCTTTTAATATAATCTGTGAAGCCGTGAAGTTTATTCAGCTTTTACGCGTAGAAATGTGCCAACGTTTTTTATTGACTTGCGTTTGTTTTTATTCTGTTCGGCCGCTAAGACTTTAGTGTTAATTTAAGGTGGATGTCCCTGTGCGATTTTCATACAAATTTGTCGACATTAACTCTGTTAATTAGTAGACTTTTTGTAATTTTGAACCTTGATAGTAAGTTGTACGTATCCCGTAGATGGCGCGTATGTAAAAAAAAGTCCAAAAAGTGGTATAGTATTTCTGAATTATCAATTTGAAAATTGATACAATTTCGCTCTTTGCCTTTGTATATGTGCGTGAATAATACTATCCATGAAAACTAACATGGAGGCAGATGACAAGGTAAGTTTAACCATATCCATCACAGATGTCACTTTAAAACTGCTAGTTAAATGACCTCACTAATTAGTAATATATTCGGTCAATAGATGGATTATTAAAAGTAAGCGTAATTCATGAAATAGGTATGTTGTTATTGTTTTTATCAAATAAAATATCCGATAAAATTTTATCCCTCGATTCGCCAGGTCGGATCTCAAAATACAATATATCGGTCAGTATTTTTTATGAATTACAGCCAGTAGGTAGTTAGGTAGCTACTTTTGTATCTAACTATGATGCTCACTTTAATTCTCATTTAGCGTAACTTGTACAACAGTTTGGAAGAAAGTGATAAACTAAATTAAATAAAAGGATGAAAGTTTCGAAAACGCATTTGTATATTTGAGAGAATTTTTCATAACGACATAACAGTTTACACCGTTGCTATAGTAGCCGAGCCTAGTGATACGCAAGCTTATTAGTGTTGTTACTTAATCGTAAAGTTCGATTTCTTATTTCAACACTCTCACCAAATTTGAACTTTACAAACAACAAACAAGGACACGGTGTATAGTAACATTAAGCTTTAAACACAACAAGAACACGGTGTATAGTAAATTCTCAAATGAATAAAAATATTAGTGACACATACACCATGTATAGATAACTAACACGTTATATAAATCAGTTACAAGTACCTACACCTTGTATGTAGAAACAAAAACAACTCTCACCTAAATAGAGTTAATTATCAATTATCAACAATAAATCAAACGAATTTCTACATACTTTACTAACACATAGTATTTTAGACTATATTAGTTTCTGAACACCAATTTTATCTCTAAAATACTGAATCTTGTCTCTAGGGAGTGCTTTAGTAAAGACATCAGCGTACTGTTTTTTAGTGCACACATAATTCAAATTGCATATTAAATTTACACAACAATCGCTAAATATAATTTGCCTGATGTATGAAAATACGCCCATCAGACCTTTCAATTTGTAACCCCACATAATTCTTAGGATCACACAGTTTTATTTCAAAGTCCTCTTTCAACTCATTAATTACTTTCTTCAGTGAAATCTATCGACTTTGACATAAGGAGCCCATCATCGACATACAGTAGCAGGTATACTTTATTATCATTCACATTCCCGATATAGACACACCTTATCTGCATGACTGTTTGTGAAACCAAACTTCTTTAGTAAACTATCAAATTTTTGATTCCAGCACCTGGGTGCTTATTGTTTCAAACCATAGAGTGAACGATCAAGTTTACATACCAAATTCCCTGGAGCGTCCAAACCTTCGGGTGGTGTCATGTAAATGTCTTCCTTCACGTCTCCATACAAGAATGCAGTTTTCACGTCAAGCTGAACAATTTCTAAGTTATGTTGAGCAGCCTCTGAAAGTAAAATCCGAACTGAGTCATACCTGACCGTGGGAGCATACACTTCATTGTAGTCAACGCCTTGTTTTTGACCACATCCTTTGGCAAATAATCTCGACTTATATCGGGGTCCAGATATTTCATCTTTTATTCTGAAAACCCACTTGCAGCCAATTAACCGCACACCTTCAGGTTTTTCGATTAAATGCCAAGTCTTATTCTCCTCATGCGCTCTCAACTCTTCTCGAATCAACTGTTTCCATTTTTCTGCATCCACATTCTCTGGGCACTGTACGTCTGCGGGACATCCTGCTGATCTGAAACTTCATTCACACATATACATATTTTATTATCATTCTCCATATCAGCTATCTTTTGTTTAGATCTCGTCATAATGGTTCGCATCTGTCCAGTTTCATCTAATGGTATATCTGGCTCATAGACGGATCCTTCTTCTGAATAATAAGAGCCATCACTTATGTCATTTTTCAAAGTTGACACACTCTGATCTGCTGAACTCATTATTAGATGAACTACAACTAGCTTCATTCGAAATGGTGTCTTGAACTGACTTTGATAATGGTATCATGACATAATCTCTTTAGACCGTGTTTTCAAGAAATATCACATCTCTACTGATCACAACTCTATTTGTCTTTGGATCAAAACATCTGTATCCTTTGGTCTCTGTACTTTAACTAATAAAAATCATTTAACTTGCCTTTGCATCCCATTTCTTGGCTTTTTCTTTCGGAGTATGGACCATTACTTCACAACCGAAGACTCTAAATTCCTTGAATTGATCGAACATGTCACATGTCTTACTCATTATATAAACATTATACTTTCCTGGAGAAATCGTCAACGAAAGTGACAAAGTAGCGACCTCCTCCAAGAGATGGTACCTCTAAGGCTCCACAGACATCCGAGTGTATCAATTCTAGCGTGGCTTGAGCTCGGGAACCTTGAGAAGGTAAAGGAAAAGGATTTCTGGACTGTTTTCCTTCTTAACACGTAGCACAAATAACTTTCTCTTTATTTATTAGTTGCACCCCAGTGGTAACTTTTTGTATTTTCTTTAAATCTTCAAAATTATGATGTGCCATCCTTTGGTGCCAATTCCCGTAAATACTTAACTATCATTTTCTTTTGACGCAGATAAAAGCCGGAATGCCCGGCTCCCTGTACGTATTCAATCTGTACATATTATTTATTGTCTTAGCCGCTGCCACTGTTTCATTGTTTCTATTGACAATCTTGCAGCCTTCTGTGTCAAAATTCACCTGGCATCCATTTTTAATGATCTGGCTTACTGAGAGCAGGTTGGTGGCAAGCTCTGGAACATATAACACGTTCTTTATCTTTATTTTATTCACCCCACCACCCTTATTCATCACATTCAGGTCTACGTCACCACACGCCTTCACAATCAGTTTTTTATCATCAGCAACCCTGATAGTACTGACCGGAGGTGGAGTCTCATCATAAAGCCAGTCTCGGTGCATTGTTAAATGCATAGACGCAGCAGAATCCACATACCAGCCATGATCATTGTTTGTGGCAGTCGCAGAGAAGACAGCAACATAACCGGTGCTCTCATTAGACTCCTGTGCCTTCTCTTTCTTAAAACGACAATATTTCTTGACGTGACCAATTTTGTTGCACGCAAAGCACCTTGGACCTCTAGTTGTCTTATTTGTTTTATCAGAAGCTTGTTCAGCAGACTGCGTCGGATATGCTTTATTTCGATTGACATATAATGCAGTAGACTCGGAGTTCCTCACGTCCTGAAGAAGCTTAGTCTTCACAGAATCGGCTGTGACTGCCGTACCGGAGCTTTCGAGGGCCATAATCATTGGTTGATATACTTCAGGTAGACCAGCGAGCAAAAGAGTGCCCAACCATTCGTCATCTACGTGAAACCCAATGTTTCGTAACTTATGTGCCGTCGACATTATCTTGTTGACATAATCCTCAACATTCTGACAACTTTCGAGCGTCGTGGTTATCAAATCTCTCAAAAGACCAACTCGGCGAGTCAACCCCTTATCATCAAAAGCTTTAGCTAAGTTATTCCATACTTCTTTTGCACTCGTTGCTTCTTGGATGTGCACGAAGTTTATAGGATTAACTAATAAAATAATTTTCGACTTAGCTTTCGTATCCAGTTTCGGATCGACGGGTCCAGATGCGGTTACACAATTCCACAAATCTTCGTGCTCAAGGTATGTTTGAACAGCGAATTTCCACGAAGGATAGTTATCTCTTCCCGTCAGCTTCTCAATCAGAGCCATCGTATTACCCGAGGACATTTTCGCCGATAAAGAAAAACTGACTGTCTTTTGTTGGAACTCGACCGCCGGCCGAATTTAATATTTATACCGGAATGCGTAAACGAATTATTCGCTTCACCACTTTTAACTAATACGCCACTACTTTTTGGAAAAAATCAGGTGGCACACGGCCCATAACCTGATAAACTAAATTAAATAAAAGGATGAAAGTTTCGAAAACGCATTTGTATATTTGAGAGAATTTTTCATAACGACATAACAGTTTACACCGTTGCTATAGTAGCCGAGCCTAGTGATACGCAAGCTTATTAGTGTTGTTACTTAATCGTAAAGTTCGATTTCTTATTTCAACAGAAAGGAGCACATTAATATGATAGGTACTAATTAATATCTGAGAGGTAATAAATAAAATAAGTGGCTATAAATTAATAATAATAATAAACAAATAAATATATCGGGACATCTTAAGCTTAAATTAAGGCTTGTGTTGTGGGTAATAAGAAATAAGCGATGATACATATCATGTAACTACATACAGATACTTAAACACAGATAGCCACGATCAAGGAACAAATATTTGTGATAAAAAAAATACACAAAATAATGCTTTCACTGGGATTCGAACCCGGAACCTCCAGCTTCATAGATAGGGTCACAACTAACTCGGCTACCGAGGCTGACGACTTTAATTTAAATGGACGCGTAAAATACTTTTTGGTAAGTGGTCACAAAATATTTTGTTCATTTGTCACAGCAAAGTCAATGTCATCTATGAGTCAACATTTTGCAATTTTGTTCCACAAGTCAAGGCAAAAGTGTTCGTTTCGAATAAAATCGATATCATAAACATGCCCACAACGATGGGCAGAACGAATAAAAATGAGTACCGAAAACACCGTTGATCTGGGGGGGAAAAGAAAAAGCGTCGAGTAGAAGCGGGGTTACTCCTTCACCATGGCACCACATAGTAAGTATCTCGCCGTAGCGAAAATTTAAAATTTGAAGCGTAATAGTTAAAACACCTATTTAATAAGTACAACTGTAACTGTACGCGATAAGAGTTTATCGGAATACCCGAGCCGCTTTTAAAGTAGTTAGAACATTTTTTCTTCTATATTTATGACACTCTCACATTTTACTCTCACATTAAATTTGCCAGCTAATCTTTGTGTTAGGTAACGATTCAAATGATTCTGTAGTAGATATACATATTATTACCTTTATTCTATTGCCAATTGCGACACGAACTTTGTCAGTTATTATTAATTTCAATAAAAAGAACAGATAGGGAGGTATAATAAATTAAATTCACCAATGTGACAATTTCAGGAGGATAGCAGCTTGGCGGGATATTAAGACCGACCAAACTCACGAGCCTGAAACATCAGATTCCACCAATCAAACCCCAATTATTTGTGCAACTAATACTCAGTGAGTGTTTACTACTTTTAGAGTTGTATAATTCATTATGGAATTCATATCATATGAACCTAATGTCGTCGTATTAGAGACTAACTGTAGCTTAAATAACTATGTGTAGGTACACATATATTGCAGGACAGCGAAAGTATTCAGTATGTTATAGGTGTGTAACTTGTCAATCTATAATATGTAATAGATAACAATACCCATATACTTTTCACTTGACATATTCCAACAGTCATTACTGTCATTAGACTTACAAAGCAATACTAAAGTTTTAGCTACGCATGTAATATTTTCAAATAATTTCATTCAAACTGTCCACTCAAAGACATTACCTTTTCAAATCAACCAATCACCATGTGAGACGGCGCTGCGCGCTGCATACTGTCGGCAACCTCTCAAAATGAGCGTCTCAGACCGAGCAGAGTCACAGTTAAAATTATCGTGTTATTGTGTACCTATGAATAATTAGTGTATTTTAATTTCTCGCAATTAAAATAAAAAGTAAAGTAGCTCTGGTTTAGAAACCATATTACTGGAACAATTTGAAAACAAACGATGAAAAAAAAACTCGCGGTAATATTATGGCTTGTTTTAGGCTGTTATCAAACAACATATTTATTATACTAATATCATGGGGCATTCCTCCACAAGTCGACCTACCTAGCGTCAAGTCCCCGCCTCCTATATTATTGTGATATGAGCTAGCTTTATTGACTGCGTAACTTACTTTTCCTAACTAGTGCGGAGAAGTAAAATTTTGCGCACGCTTCTCGTACGTTAATTTCTCTTTTTAAGGCACTTGTTATGAGAAAAGTCGTTCGATACACGTGTAAAAACTTCTTTTTAACTCGGGTGATTGACTTTCATCCTCGTGGAAAAAATTTTTTTTTTTGCACTTGCATCGAAATGCAACTACTACTACTACTACTATTCTTCCCCTCTTGCTCGCACCAGTCGCGCCAATATGCGTGTGCGACAAGGATGACTGGAAAATAACTTGTACAAACATTAAGTTTAATCACGTTTCTGTAATATTATTATGAAGGCTATTCTTCTGTTTCTACCTATCGTTATCCCGGCTTTTGCCAGGGTCCGTACCTACCTTTCCTCCTCTTTGCGCGATCCTGGGCATCTTCATACTTCACTGTCTGTCTGTCTATCACCAATATGTATCTAATGGATAATTAGTTGAAATTTTCTCAGATGATGTACAGTCAGCAGCAGATATTGCTAAGCGGGCAGAGTTTTCAAAATAAACTATGCACGACTATTAGAGTGTGTTAAGATCATTGTGAACACCCTACTCGTTAAGCAATATCTGCTGCTGATTGTACCTACCTAAAATATTGCCGTATAACAAGAAACACTAAAAATAATTAAATATTTATATAGCTATGTTTTGTCGTGTTTCGAATAATAACAACATAATTTAAAAAAATATATTTCTTTATTATTGAACGAATAGTATATGAACAAATAAATATATTTAGCATGTGACCATCTTACACATATCAACCTAGTGCCACAATAAACTCCATCAAGGCTTGTGTGAGAACTAAACTACAAAATATGTAATATATAGAATAGATACATACAAATACTTAAATACATATTGAATAGTTGGAGTCCTAATTTTATTAATCTGTACGTAGGTATGAACATGGCATTATGATTTTAGATTAGGCAATCTCTTATGGACCTATAATGATAACCTATCAGGTTTTATACTTGCAGACTATTTTATTCAAATAATTTTAAGTTTTATAGTCTACCTAAAACCTTCTCTTCTTAAATCACTCTATCGATAAAAAAAACGCATCGAAATCCGTTGCGTAGGTGTAAAGATTGAAGCATACAATAGGGATATAGGGACAAGAGAATGCGACTTTGTTTTATATTATGTAGTGATATGGAAGATTATAACCCCTTTATTCATAACCGTCTCCTAATTTAGCAAACTGTTTTTGGGGTTCCGTTGCCAAAATTGCAAAAAACGAAAACCTTATATTCGTCAAGTCATGTCCGTCTCTGTCCGTGTCTGTCCGTCACATCCAATTTACTCGGTAACAATAAATGGAATACTCGGAAGTAATGATATTTGGTGAGGATTGTGTTGTATGAACCGCCAATGATATATAAGTAAAGATGGATCTATATCTGGATCCCTAACGTTTTTTGACCTATTTTTACATTCACTAACGTTTTATGTCCGAATGATCATTTGTCCTAACGCTCATATGCCATATTTTTAATTTTCCTAATATCGTATGGATGATTTTTGTTTTCCCTAATGCGTTATATCCTAATTATCATTTTCCATATCAATTATTCATCCTAACGTTATATGCAATAATAGTCATGTATCATAATTGTCAGTTAGCTTAATGATCGATAATCCTAATAATCGTATTTCCTAACTCTGTATGGCCTATTGCAGTTTATCCTATATCTGTAAGCTGCTGACCTGACGGGTCAGAGTATAGCAAAGGGGGCGTGGGAAATTTTTTGATGGGGGTGGTGTCATTATAACACGTATTTTTTTATGCTATCGTATAGAGGACGCTAAAATAAGCATGTTTTGTATGGACACCTTGTCTAACTCTATGATATAAATTTTGGGTCTATATCGGGTGGCATAATGTTTTTATTTCGAAAAATTTGTCGCATAACAACTTTACGCCGAAAAATGAATGGCATAAACATTGTTGCGCATATTTTTGCTATGCCGAAATTGTTAATCCTAACTTGGTTGTTCCTAAATATTGTTTGTCCTAATGATTTTCGTGTATAATGTATATGTATTGAAAAAATATTGTGCATAATGGTGATGTTCCTACTATTTAATGTACTAATAGTGATTACCTACTAACTTAAACCTACTAACAAAATATTTTTTTATTCCTTATACTTAACTATTACTAAATAATTCGCCCTGTTGTCCAAAGAATTAAAGTGAGCAATTTCGACCTAGGAACCGGTCGACGAAGCCCCGCTGCGCGGGGCTTCTATTTCCGCTCTAAGGGATAAAAGGTACCTAACGAACCTATCCAGGTTAAGGTAAGGGATGTTCAGATTATTTCTTTTTTAATGCGGGGGGCTTCGCCCCCCGAGCCCTCTTGGTGGGGGCTTCGCCCCCCCGTCCCCCCTTTTTTTGGCTTTGTAAGTATGAGGATGTGTAAACAATTAATTAAAAATACTTAAGTATTTAAAGACTACGCCATTCACTCCGCCCTAGTTTCGAAACCTAACCAATCCACGTCGGTTTTACCCTGGTTTATTACTTGAACATTTTTTTTTAACCATTCACCCTGTTGTTCAAATGTTTTGCATGTTGTTATTAAAATGCCTTTTTGAATGAAATTTCGGACATGATAAAAGTAGGCGCAGTGAAAATTGACAGTTCGAGTAGTAGGGAAAACAATATTTATTACAATGAACATTAGGATTATTATGCTTTAGGTCATTCGACATTCGAGTAATCAATATTAGATTAAATATGGTGTAAGTATTTTAAACGTGTATGCGCAAAATTAAGTAGGCTTAACAAGTAGTATGTCATGTAACATTATGCCATACATTCTCGGCCAAAAAATTTTAGGACAATCGACGTTATGCGACACGACAGGCACCCCCAAATTTTATTTAGGAGCCAATATCTCTCTAAAATTTAAAATAAAAATTGTGTAACCATTACCGACATTATGATTAAATATCGTTAGGTATCGCTATTGATCGCTAGGGCTTCTGTCTCTTAGGACAACAACATTTAGGCTAAATGACATGAGGTGAAACGTTATTAGGGATTTCGAAGAATATGGAAAATAACATTAGGGTTTTTAACAGTTATGGTAAAAAATTATTTGGGCAAGTGAGTTTTAGGACAATCATTACATTATGGAAAATGAGTGTTATTGCAATTGATCGATAGGGCTAATGCCCATTAGTGCAAAACAGTTCGGGCAAGTGATTTTAGGACAAACGATGTTAGGGATCTCGAGGGAGACCCAGTAAAGATACGTCTTACTCTAACAAAATGAGCGAAATAAATACTTCACACCATACACCTCCTACAATTTATTGATAGTTGACAATATACTTCATAATGCGTAAAAGAGATGGTAAAATACATATACTCGTATTTAATTAACGAAAAAGAGACAAGATGTATCTCTTATAGTTTTTGAGATAGGTTGTTTTAACTGTATTTTTTATGATAAATTGATAATGGTACGGAGTCCGACTCGCACTTGGTGGGTTTTTTAATTCATAATACATACATAATTATTATATACGTATAAAAATCAACTACAGGAAACAACGTATCACCTTCCTAGTAAGTTTGTGTGTCTGTTGGTCTATACGGAAGAAAACGTTGATTTAAACTGAATACCTAAATTCTCAAATTTGAAGTCTTCATGACCTAAAAACTAAATAAACCTCCACGTTAATGAAATCAGAAGATCTGTTTGTCTGTTCGTCTCTGTGCCTGTTCATAGCCTGGCTGAAAGTTATAGTTTGCCTGTCGATTTGCCTGCCCACCTGTTTTTCTTTGTTTGAATGCATGATTTTTGTACATGTGACCGTTTCAATTCGTAACAGATCCCTGTAAAATACACTGAGCAAATTTGATAGTCACCTACTTACCTATGTGTAAACATAATTATTGATAGGCAAGGTTTTGTATATTTATTTTAAAATATACTTTCTGCAAATAGGTAGGTAGTTAAAATATTTTTTGTGCTGTCCACATGGATTGTTAAGAAATCAAAACTTGTTTGAACCCATTGAACTTAAAGATCTAGAGTATTTCCGCTGGGAAACAATTCGTATTATAATAAGCGAACTCTGATTCAGAAAATATTATTTTGCTTCCGTCTGAATTTCACAACTGATTCTTGTAAAATGGTATGTAATGAGTATAAGTTGAGTGGCCGTGTGGTGATGGCAATAGAAATACATTTGTTACCACCCCAACTCTTCCCGTGGGTGCCCTAATAAAGGGATTCGAAGTGTCACTGACCATTATTTATTGAATATTGGATGATGGGCAACAGCTTGCCCTGCGTGGCGATTATGGGTATTTACTTCCTAATGCGTCCGTATGCTTAGGTACCTAATACGAGAGGCCTTTGTCCAGCAGTGGACTAATTATAGACTGATGATGTGATCTGAGTTTAAGTTACCGTACGAGCCCAACACTTGCCCCATTCTTGATGGTGGATGTGATAAATAAAATCACTGATCTATGGTTATGATATAATTTATTGTAAACTAACGCATGAAGAGTATCAGCTACGGACGTATAAACGTTAACGAATAAAGTAATTAAAATAAGTGTATTAAGTCAGCGTGATCGTGGGTACAGCAATTATATTTAATGCTGTCGGGGGGATGTGCAGTGCTTGCAATGTACAGTTACTATAACTTTTCTTATGACATACATAAAGAATTACCACATGACTTGATGCCCACCTGACGGTGTGTTTATTTTGTAAAGTTTCAAAATCATTGTTTGTATGTCTGTCTGTCTCTCTGTCTGTTTAGGGCTCCCTCTAATCCCTCTATATGGCATTTTTTTTTCGAAACGCTTATGTTATAAGAGACTTGGCATAATCAATTTTTGTAAACAATATTTAGAATATTACTTTGCCAGAAACTATTTTGGCATATTATTATTTAGGTCATGTGTTATTTCGCAGAAATTGGATTTCCATATTTTTGGCATAGGTACATAATTATACACGGTGTTACGCGAGCACTGCGAAAGATTTTAACTATGCATTCTAGACATCAAAATAAACACAAAATATTATGAGACCTTATGTCAATTCCAACAAAAAAAAATTTTTTTCTTTTTTTTTAGGCCGATTTGAATATTTTTTAACATTTCCAGTACTTTTTATCATAACAACAATTTGTTTAAATTATTTATTTCAATTGTTTTTTTAGGTACCTACAGGTTATTTCGTCAAGTCTATTCGTATTTTTTGATTGTCAGGCAAAAGGTGTGGTAATATTAGAACACATTGTGGTAGCATTGTAATTCAAAAGAAGTTAAATGACGAGTTACGTCGAAAAACTTATTTCGAAAAAAGGTTGATTATCTCTGAAACCAAGCCGAATCCAGGAAATTTTATATAACATTAAAGACTCTAAATATGGTCAGGAATCCAGCATTAAAATCTTTCGGAATGCTGACGTAACACCGTGTATACAACTCTCCGAAACTTACTTCACATACATATATTTTACGTTAGGCAGAAATGCATTATCTATTATGGTAGATTGGGTTTGGTACATATACTTATTATAACGATGTAATAAGACAATGTTAAGAAAAAGATGAGGTGATTGGTTAGTTAGGTTAGAACTACGATCTTGACTACCGTTCATTATTGCTGTGGCAAACTGGGTAAGGTTAGACTAGAACAATTGCGATCTCATTAGGAATTCACTGCTACGACAAAGTGGGTTAGGTTGAAGCGGGTAAGTTGGGTGGTTAAAGGAAACACCCAAACGCTTACAAAAAAAAATATATTAATTTTAAGAAAAACCCAGTATTAACTGTAGGTACTAGGGGTGGTAAAGTTCGTTAAAGCCTGTCTGGTTTTCCGCCGGCAGTGAGGTACTCCCCCTGTTGTCTGCTAGGCCGTAGTGCAGTCCTGGGGTGACTCTGGAACGTTCCGGGGAGCGCCGTAGCTAGCGGGATGAAAGTCGCAGTCCCTCCGTCGGTGTCCACGCGTGCTCTCAGGCCGGCCGAGACAAGGAAGTGGGTGGCACGACGCGTGTAAGGGTAAAGTTGCACCCCTTACGGGGTGCAAGACGATATGTAGCTTTACGGGTACGAAGACGCCATTATATTAAAACTCAGGACTTCCTGCGGTTACAAATAAGATTTTCCCCTTATTTAAATTTAATAAAATTTATTAGTGTGCAGCGCGTATGACGACACGAGCCTCCCCGTGAACGCGACTGCACACGTCCTCTGCTTAAGACGTCTGGACTGGGACTCACCAGTGGCGGGGCGAGGCGCAAATCCAAGCCAGTAGGAGAATCCCATACGTAAAAAAACTGCTGACGCGGTTGCTATCCGCGCCAGTACAGTCGTGCGCACAATCGCGTATGCGCTTTTAGAGTTTTATAGCGAAATCTATTACTTATTTCTTTTTAAATCGTGAATGATAACGTGCAACGTTACAAGGTTAGAACTGCCATCTCATTATTAAGTCACTGCTATATCAAAGTACGTTAGGTTACGTTAGAACTGGGTAGGACAAAGTGGGTTAGGTTAGGTTAGAACTGCCATCTCATTAGTAAGTCACTACTATCTCAAAGTACGTTAGGTTAGGTTAGAACTGCCATCTCATTAGTAAGTCACTACTGTATCAAAGTACGTTAGTTTAGGTTAGAACTGGGTAGGACAAAGTGGGTTAGGTAAGGCATCGGTCTCACCGCGAGCTACTAAGCTATGAACTATCGGCTACAAACACGAACAAAAGATACGCACTCCCGTGTAAATATAAAATATTTTAAAATAAAAATAAAACCGCCTTCAAAAATTCGCCCAAAATAAAAAGTCAAAAATAATTTTAGTTCCTACTTCTTAGGATTTCCTACACAAACCTTTAAACCTTTTACCCTATTCATTGAAATAAAATATTATGGCTAGGTACCCTACAGATTTCTTAGAAGTCGGTGCCAAGCCAAATACGTTCATTCAGGTATATATTAGATAGAGCTTTGTAACTTACTGTCACTCTGATTATGTTTTTATCAACAGAATGTTCTACCTCAGTCATTTTGATGAAAGCATAACCGGAGTGACAGTAAGTTACAAAGCTCTAGCCTCTATCAAATACAGTTACAGTGGAACCTGGATAATTGAAACCTCAAGGGACCGGCATTTTGGTGTCAATTAACCAGGTTTTCCTCTTAAGCAGGTCTGATCAATTATCCAGGTTCAAAATGAGTTCGTGTCAATTATAGAGGCTCTCAATAATAGAGGTTTCGATCTATATAATTTTTTTACGGAGGTCTTCAAAATCGTAAAAAGACAAAAAAAGAAGTTTTTTTTTATATTAACGTTTTATTTATTTGACATGAAAGTTCAATAATCATGAAAGTTCGCCTTACAAAAAAGGAATGTGTTTCTTAGATCTATGTTTTTAGTTAAAATTACCACTTTGTCGGTCATTGGTCTATAATTATAATCAAACACACAACAAAACCAATTAAACGTTTACGCACAATGTTTTCTAACAGAAAGTTGTCAACATTAAATTACCCTACATTATTTTACTCGTAAATAATGCGAACCTACCTCAATCAGAAAAATATTAACAACACTGTTTCAATTATAGAGGCTCGGGCTGCCGACATTCCAATTACAGAGGTCAAAAATTTTAAAGTGCTTAAGAAGAAATAGAAATATTAATTATTACTGTGTCAATTATAGAGGTTCGGTATGGCGAAATTCCAATTATAGAGGTCAAAAACCTAAAATTTGAATTTCAATTAACCAGGTTCTAATATTCCAATTATAGAGGTCTTTCGTCGTCAGGGGACCGGGACCGGGCATTTCGTTCCAATTAACCAGGTATTTCAATTATCGAGGTTTCAATTATCCAGGTTCCACATATACTCGCGAAGAGAACATATTTGGCTTGGCACCGACTTCTAAGAAATCTGTAGGATACCTAGCCATAATATTTTATTTCAATGAATAGGGTAAAAGGTTTAAAGGTTTGTGTAGGAAATCCTAAGAAGTAGGAACTAAAATTATTTTTGAATTTTTAGTTTGGGCGAATTTTTGAAGGCGGTTTTATTTTTATTTTAAAATATTTTATTTTTTGCTTTTTAGTAGTGTAAAATCGTTATTTAGTATGCTCTAAATACTTATAATTAGAATGTACTGCACTGTAATAGGCCAGAAAACCTGAACTGGATACCTTAAATATTCAAAGAATTATCCCATTATGAAGGAGATATACATTGTATCATCAGCAAGTATGAATAATTTCAAAGATTATAGGTAACAGCCTTAGCATGCCTATATTATTTAAAGAATCATTTACCGCTAACCAACATGTCATAACTACTAAGCAAACACTTAAATAGCCTCGTCCTGCCCGTACACTAAATTAGAGCTTTTGAAATGGAAACCTAATGAGTTCGAAAATATAATCGCTTTTCTTTTGTTCTAAACCATCGAATATGTCCTTTATAAATCACATTGGGCAGGACGAGGATACATCTCGAAAATGTATGACAGTTGTTATATTCAAAGAATTATCCCATTATCAAGGAGATATACATTGTATCATCAGCAAGTATGAATAATTTCAAAGATTATAGGTAACAGCCTTAGCATGCCTATATTATTTAAAGAATCACTTACCGCTAACCAACATGTCATAACTACTAAGCAAACACTTAAATAGATATATTCAAAGAATTATCCTCCAACTCCTAATAGTTAAGGAGTTATACCTTTCGTCATCAGCTCACCAACATGAGACTATGACCACCTAAAGGCAAATACTCAAATAGCTTCCAAAATACATGAACTGTGTTATATTTAAAGAATTATCCCCCAACTCCTAATTTCTAAGGAGTTGTACCTTCCATCATCAGCTCACCGACATGAAAGGATGACCACCTAAACGCAAATACTCGAATAGCTTCCAAAATACATGAAATATGTTATATTTAAGGAATTGTCTCCCAACTCCTAATCTCTAAGGAGTTGTACCTTTCATCATCAGCTCACCAACATGAAAGGATGACCACCTAAAGGCAAATACTCAAATAGCTTCCAAAATACACGAAATATGTTATACTTAAAGAATTATCCCCCAACTCCTAATTGCTAAGGAGTTGTACCTTCCATCATCAGATCACCAACTTAAAACGTTCATGACTAGACGCAAATACTTGATTAGTCTTCGAAAATAAATGAAAAATGTCATGTGTGCCTACAACATTTGAAGAGTTCCCTCGATTTCTCCAGGATTCCATCATCAGATCTGGATTCGGTGACAATGGGACCAACTAGAAGGTATACCCATTCAAACAAAAAAAGAATTTTTCAAATCGGTCCACGCGTCTTCGAGTAATCGGGGAACATACATAAAGAAAAAAAAAAAGATTTCGACGAATTGTAAACCTCCTCCTTTTTGAAGTCGGTTAAAAAGAGAGTGTCTCTTTTATTTACACGGGAGTGCGCATCTTTTGTTCGTGTTTTTTAACCGATAGCTCGCGGTGAGACCAGTGCCTTAGGTTAGAACTGCCACCTTATTAGTAAGTCACTACTATATCAATGTAAGTACGTTAGGTTAGGTTACAATTGCGACCTTATCAGCAATTGACTGTTATGACAAAGTGGTTTATGTTAGGATACAACTGCGACCTCAGCAAGTCAGCAGTAATTCACTGCTATGGCAAAGTGGCTTCGGTTAGGTTAGGTTAGAATTGCGACCTTGTTAGATTAAATTATGCTCAATTAGTAAGTCTACAGTAGAGTAAATTGTATTTCCATTTCAACAATTATAAAGAAAAGAAAAAGAAATGTATTTTCCTTTACTGTCATGGCAAAAAACTCGACAAGAAAACGTTATGCATATCTTGCACGGGAAAGAGAGGGCTGGAAGATACTCCAACGACAAGTGAATAACTCTGTGATGATGATGATGAAGGTGACCGTCTGTTCATTATAAGAAAAAGATTTGAGAGTTCAACCCACAGTCCCTTATATTCCAGTATGTGTGTCTATTTGTCCGTCCGTGGCTAAGCTCGGCGATCGTTAAGGTGCATGCAGGCCAAAAGAGCATTCGCTGTTCTAACCCCCAAC
>JALPQI010002623.1:0-56382 GCA_025490895.1 Thaumatotibia leucotreta
AGGTGAATATCCATCCGAATAATCCTGATAATAACACGAACATTCTAAAAATATCTGTGGACAGTATGTGAGGTGTGCAGAAATTAATATATCGTCGATTGTAATATGAATTAATGTAACCACCAAAATGACGAAATTGAGTTAAGTATACCGTTCGACTGCAAATATCCTGCTCTATCGAACGGTGTATATAAAATATTGATATCTAGAAAAAAATGTCGAATACGTTAACAAAAACTTTGCCATTTTATTAGGTTTCTACATTTTTTATTAACGTATGTAAAGGTTTCCAAAAATCATAGACAATATTTTAACGTAAGTACGAATTTGTAAGCACAAAACATGTCTTTCCTAATGTACTCACCATATTTTTATAAACGTCACTGCTGTAAGCGCCGTCTGCATTGTATGGCTCATAAGCAATTCGGTTTCAATTTGTGAGTTAGGTACACTAAATTCCGAAATCCACTTTTGATGATTTTCATTGATTTGTTAACGTATCTCCAAATTTTTTTGAAAATATTTAACGTAAGCACCAGCCATTTCCTGAACTATAAGTGTGGTCGCAGTTAGTAACTGTCTTAAATAGACCTCTCAAAAATAAAACAAACAAGATAAACATCATTTCAATAAGATAATTAACTAAAAAGATACAACATACTTTATAAATGTCTATTTCGTTTTTTGGCCCTCCTGAAAAGTCGTCATTTGGTGGTTACATTAATTCATATTACAACTGACGATATCTGCTTAATGCATTCAAAAATAAAGAATTACGTTAGGTACCTACGCATTCATTACAAAAGCAGCATAAATAAGTAATGGTTTAATCACAATCGTAAGGCAGACGTAACACGGCATTTTCTCTTATATGTACCAGTGTACCTATTTGATATTATGGGAATAAAGTCAGACAACCAAATAATACGTTAGGACAAAAGGCGCGAAATTCAATTAAATTTATGAGAGAACGAAGTTTTTTACATTATTTAAATGTGCCGCTTTTTTACTAACAAAGGGCTATGCGTCAAAACTGAACCAAGACCAACAAACATGAGAGTTGGATCTTTAAATAGGTCTTTAACTTTACTTCATATCATTCTATGGGCACGAAATCGAATTCCATTGCAGAACTGAGATATTCATATATTTGTCAGCGTGAATACGAGCTAATTCAGTACAAAAAATCTGTAGATTCAGCCAGATTTGGGTAGCTGCAGCTACCAGCGATCACCCTTATTTGTATGTAAAATAAAGGCTGCTGTCAAAAGAAAAAAAAACAAATCGAGCGAGGTGGTTAACATACAATCACTTTTACACATTCTTTTTTTACACACTTCGGTATCCTAATTATTAACGAACAGTATTTCTGATCGATTGTATTCACGCTGACAAAAATATGAATATCTCAGTTTTGCAATGGAATTCATCTGGGTGCCCATAGAATGAAATGAAGTAGATTGAAAGATCTATTCAACAATGTAACTTTTAGCTGTGTTGACTTTGGGGCAAAGTTCCATACAAAGTTGGGCATGGTCCTTTGTCCGAAAATAAACCGTTTTGTCTGTAATTGACTTGAGTTTCTGAGAATTTAATTTACTACGAATGTAGGTAACAAGTGTATTATTATGTTCCTTACTTTTTAGTATCTCTCTGACGCATCGGCTGTGCGAAAAACGCGTCATGATAATTATCATTATTATTATTGCAACATGCTGCTATGCAGTATATTTTCGGCATTTTCATTTAAGATGTATAAAATAATCCTAATATTTGCAAGCGATATATTTCGCGATACCTACGTGACGAGCCAGCGTTGTTTTAATTTAAACGTGCGTTCCGAGACAGCGCGCGACAACCATTGAATAGACCACGGAGACGGGGCGCTCTGCATGTACTTGTAGCCGCGCGACGGAATCGCGGAGTGACACCCCCTTGCCTTCAGTGTCTCGAAACTATTATTTATAAATTATTTTGTAAGCAATCCTATTTAAAATACAATAATATTAAACTTACCGCTCTGATTCGGAAAATGTTCTTTTATTTCTTCCCATAACCGTTTTATTATATGCCGCAACTTGTTGCGAATGCTGTGCCATCCACAAGACAGGCCTATTTAAAATTTTACTTATAAACGCCTCTGTGTCCAAAATCGCGGAGCGAATAAAACAAAATATTTTGATCTTTAAAATTCCGCCCGATACGTGCCGCCGCTAAGACCGTTCGCGCCGCTCGAAGTCGTGGCATGGCTCAAACCGCCAGTGCGTTTAATCTCGCCGCCCGCCGCGCCGCTGGTCGCCTTAGCCGGTCGCGCAAGTAAATTCGCGCGCGATTTAGCCCACAGCGAATTGTCGTGGCATGCTTCCTTAGCGGTCTTGATTTTGTTTAATTCGCTCGCCGCTGGTCGCCTTAGCCAATCGCCTTAGACCGATGTCGTGGCCAGGGCATTACTCCACTATTTGGTATAGTCTCATCCAGTATTGTTGTTACGGTAGCTAGATAGATAAAAACTTTATTCAAACCACAACTTACATTCGCAGTGATACAAACACAAAAAAGGAAAACAAAATCTAAACAAAATAAATACATAACATTGAAACTTATGGATTAAGTTAACCTAATAGTTTATTTGCGCAAGAGTCATGTGTCGTGGTATAGAATTGGCGCTGACTCAGCATACGTGCTGTAGACTCGGGAGTCCACAGCGCTGATCTTCCGTCAGAACCACTAAATCTACACTAGTGCAAAGTGCAGCGCGGTACTGTATACGATTTTTTTTTTGATTGTTTGATAATGTATGTAACCGTCAGTCCTACAACACGGCTGTCATGTTTGTGCGCGAGTGACAGGTCGACGTGTGCGCCGGCGCAGCTCGCGTGCGCGTCGACAAGACTTGTCACAAGTAGGGTTGCCAACTGTTGTGTATGGAAAAAGGTAGATATAATTGCATGCAAACGGTGGCTGCGCCTACCGTCATTCTGAAGGTGCATTCAAACCAAACGAGCATTCGCTATTCTAACCCCTACTCTACGAAATTCGATCGTTACACAAAACGTGATTCGTTGATTTCGTAGAGTGGAGGATAGAATAGCGAATGGTCGTTTGGTCTGAATGCACATTAAGAATGAACATTTGACAGTTTGACAAATGAGCCTTATATAGGTATATATGAGTTACTATGTCGTTAAGAATAATCTATAACTGTTAAAGGTTCATTCTTAGAAATCGGCAACTATAAACCCATGTCACAGTGACTACTAGTTAGATATTTCTAAAATATCGTACGTAATTGTCGTTACAAACCTGACTAAAACAAGATTTTTTTTTTCACGCTAAAACTAAAAATGCTCTTACGGCACTATTTGGTATAGTCTCATCCAGTATTGTTGTTAATGTATACGGTTACGGTACTACAAATTTTTTTTTGCTAGATTGATAATGTATGTAACCGTCAGCCCCACAACACGGCTGTCATGTTTGTGCGCGAGTGACAGGTCGACACGTGCGCCGGCGCCGCTTGCGTGCGCGCCGACAAGACTTGTCAGTGTCAGCGTTCAGCGATCAGATAATTTAGTGCCGGTCTTGTTGGTTGATCTAATCAACCAAGGGGGTGTCACTCCGCGATTCCGTCGCGCGGCTACAAGTACATGCAGAGCGCCCCGTCTCCGTGGTCTATTCAATGGTTGTCGCGCGCTGTCTCGGAACGCACGTTTAAATTAAAACAACGCTGGCTCGTCTCGTAGGTATCGCGAAATATATCGCTTGCAAATATTAGGATTATTTTATACATCTTAAATGAAAATGCCGAAAATATACTGCATAGCAGCATGTTGCAATAATAATAATGATAATTATCATGACGCGTTTTTCGCACAGCCGATGCGTCAGAGAGATACTAAAAAGTAAGGAACATAATAATACACTTGTTACCTACATTCGTAGTAAATTAAATTCTCAGAAACTCAAGTCAATTACAGACAAAACGGTTTATTTTCGGACAAAGGACCATGCCCAACTTTGTATGGAACTTTGCCCCAAAGTCAACACAGCTAAAAGTTACATTGTTGAATAGATCTTTCAATCTACTTCATTTCATTCTATGGGCACCCAGATGAATTCCATTGCAAAACTGAGATATTCATATTTTTGTCAGCGTGAATACAATCGATCAGAAATACTGTTCGTTAATAATTAGGATACCGAAGTGTGTAAAAAAAGAATGTGTAAAAGTGATTGTATGTTAACCACCTCGCTCGATTTGTTTTTTTTTCTTTTGACAGCAGCCTTTATTTTACATACAAATAAGGGTGATCGCTGGTAGCTGCAGCTACCCAAATCTGGCTGAATCTACAGATTTTTTGTACTGAATTAGCTCGTATTCACGCTGACAAATATATGAATATCTCAGTTCTGCAATGGAATTCGATTTCGTGCCCATAGAATGATATGAAGTAAAGTTAAAGACCTATTTAAAGATCCAACTCTCATGTTTGTTGGTCTTGGTTCAGTTTTGACGCATAGCCCTTTGTTAGTAAAAAAGCGGCACATTTAAATAATGTAAAAAACTTCGTTCTCTCATAAATTTAATTGAATTTCGCGCCTTTTGTCCTAACGTATTATTTGGTTGTCTGACTTTATTCCCATAATATCAAATAGGTACACTGGTACATATAAGAGAAAATGCCGTGTTACGTCTGCCTTACGATTGTGATTAAACCATTACTTATTTATGCTGCTTTTGTAATGAATGCGTAGGTACCTAACGTAATTCTTTATTTTTGAATGCATTAAGCAGATATCGTCAGTTGTAATATGAATTAATGTAACCACCAAATGACGACTTTTCAGGAGGGCCAAAAAACGAAATAGACATTTATAAAGTATGTTGTATCTTTTTAGTTAATTATCTTATTGAAATGATGTTTATCTTGTTTGTTTTATTTTTGAGAGGTCTATTTAAGACAGTTACTAACTGCGACCACACTTATAGTTCAGGAAATGGCTGGTGCTTACGTTAAATATTTTCAAAAAAATTTGGAGATACGTTAACAAATCAATGAAAATCATCAAAAGTGGATTTCGGAATTTAGTGTACCTAACTCACAAATTGAAACCGAATTGCTTATGAGCCATACAATGCAGACGGCGCTTACAGCAGTGACGTTTATAAAAATATGGTGAGTACATTAGGAAAGACATGTTTTGTGCTTACAAATTCGTACTTACGTTAAAATATTGTCTATGATTTTTGGAAACCTTTACATACGTTAATAAAAAATGTAGAAACCTAATAAAATGGCAAAGTTTTTGTTAACGTATTCGACATTTTTTTCTAGATATCAATATTTTATATACACCGTTCGATAGAGCAGGATATTTGCAGTCGAACGGTATACTTAACTCAATTTCGTCATTTTGGTGGTTACATTAATTCATATTACAATCGACGATATATTAATTTCTGCACACCTCACATACTGTCCACAGATATTTTTAGAATGTTCGTGTTATTATCAGGATTATTCGGATGGATATTCACCTAAAGTTAGCGAAGTCGTGTTGCTATCTCACTCACACCTCAAACAATGCCGTCCAGGCACGCGCGGCCGAAGCACAAAGAAGGTGCCGACCAAGTTGAGACAAATATTTTTGAATCACGTGTATGAAATGCGTAGGTAAATTCTATAATCACGCATGAACTAAATTGTTGTATCAAGACGAATGCTATTAACGCCGTAGATATCATTGCAGTAATGTATTTGTCAGACGCCTCATAGCGCCGTTCGTTATTTTATTAGTTTTCAAAAATTGACAACCCTGTTTTCGACGGCGTGCGGCTTATAAGCGACCTTTCCGCCACGCAATACGGCCCATTTCAGCTGCTCGCGTCGCCTCGCGCGCCGTTTTGTTTGGTAATAATAGTTGTGTAGGTACATAAAAAGCCGGCATTTGTGAACATCAAAGCAGTGAAGCTTCTGTACTTTATATATTCTGTGCTGAAGGGCCACTTTTGATAATGATATTTTGCGTCCTTTGATTACGTCCCATTCGCTCACCGCTTAGGCGCTTAGACCGTTGTCGTGGCATGCTCACCGCTTAGACCGTTTTCGCCGCCCCGCTCGCCGCTGCCGCGGTCGCCTTAGACCAATGTCGTGGCCAGGGCATTAGAGCTTTTTTACTTTTAGGGACACCCATTTAGCGTGAAATTGAAAACCTTGATTTTAGTCAGGTTTGTAACGACAATTAAGTACGATATTTTAGAAATATCCAACGAATAGTCACTGTGACATGGGTCTAGATTGGCCTAGGGTGGCTAATTGAATGAGTGTACCCAGATGAAACATAGAATCCTATCGTCGTAAAGGTGCATTCAGACCAAAAGAGCATTCGCTGTTCTATCCCCCGCTCTACGAAATCAACCAATCGTCTTTTGTTCGTCGCTTTTTGAAACAATCTTACAAATTCACAATTTCACATAATAGGTATGATGACTGTAGTTAAAATATTTTTTTTAGTACAGATGGTGTACTTTTTAGCCTTTTGTCCGGGTGTGCCTAAGAAGTTTTATGACTAAGTCGCGTTTTGCCTAAACTTCAATCTCCAGGGGCATTACGACTATATAGTTTGCGGACTATTTCGCTTTTTGGCTAACGGGTAGACTGCCTGTTTTGACTAATGCCTTAAACGTTTTTTGACTAAATCGCGTTTTGCCTAAACTTCAATTTTAAGTCGCATTAAGACTATGACGTTGGTTGGCTAATTCGCTTTTTGACTATTGCGATAAATTGCCTTACTCTCAATCTGGTGTTTTCGCGTTTTGCCCAAACTTCAATTTTTAGTGACATTTACAACTACGACATTAGTTGACTAATTCGCTTTTTGACTTAATTTAACATTATGCACGACATAATACACGAAGAAATTATTACTAAGACGTAGATTGCAGTAATTTTTGTACAGCAATTCTATTTAATAAATTGAAAAGAACTTAAAAGAGTAGGTCATTTGGCAGTACTCAAACGTGACGTCACTTTTGAGTATTTCATATAAAATTCCATAGTGGTGATCGTTTTAACAGTTCGAAAAAAGATGCTTGACTTGATGATGTGATGATTTGACTTGCCATTCATCATGAACAAGGTTCAAACTAAAAATAGGAAAAGAAACTATGATGGGCCTTACGAGGTTATAAGATAGGGTTAGCGAGTTACAAATTAGCAATTACTGTACAGTCGTGCTTCAACGAATTAGCAAACTACATATGACATGTGTGCAACCTTCGGAAAGATAAGTGGCTTTAACCATGCTATCGTGCCCCGCCCGACATGGCCCTGCTGTAATGGCATAGACAAACTAGTAATAAGACGAGAGAATCGCTAAATCCAATAAAAAGAAGTTTATACACATGTATCGAACGACTTTTTTCATAACAAGTGCCTTAAAAAGAGAAATTTACGAACGCGAAACGTGCGCAAAGCTTACTTTTCCGCACTAGTTAGGAAAAATGATTTTCTACTTTTTCTACAGAAGTTAAGGGCTCCGTTTTAGCATAAAGGTATAATGTATACCAGCGCCGAAATTTAAGAACATCGGTGTTCATAGAAATTCAAGTTCAAAGTGTTTATTTGTGAAACATAGGTACATTATACAGTGATGGATAAAATTATAACTATTAATTATTATACAGGGTGACTTCAAATTAGTGATACAAAATAATAAAACATGAATCTATTAATGGTCTTGAACAACTTTTACTATGGGACTAAATATGAAAACTAAAGAAAATCGACTCTGCCATACATTTTGGTCAACTTATCTTAGCACATTTCAATGGAAGTGTCGGTTTTTTTGAGTTTTCATATTTGGTCCCATAGTAAAAGTTTTTCAAAACCATTAACAGATTCATGTTTTATGACTGTGTAGGTATCACCAATTTGAAGTCACCCTGTAAATAAGGCATTACATGCTTTGCCGTTTGGCGTACACAAAATGTCCTTAAGATAATTCTTACAATAACTTACTTAACTATTAAATAAATCATAAAATATTACAGTCTTAAATATTAAGGGCATTTACTAGATATTAATAGAAGACCAGTAATGATTCAGATATCGTTTCAGATTTTTTCAAAATGGCGGCGAAAGATTATCTCTATTTATTTAGGCGTCTCAGTATTTGTTTGTTCATAGTATCGCTTACCAGTTCACCGCCCTGTACGTAATAGACATGCGACGCTATTTATACCGATTATTCACGTTTCATTCCATTAAATGAACGTTAATAGTTTTCTGTAATTTAGTGTTAATGTACGTCAGAAGTACTCAAAAGCAGTAAATTATGATTATGATTATGATTAATGGGAAATATGACTAAGCGTTTCATATTTAGTCTCATATTTAGGGGTCGGAACTATGGGTGTAAAACTTTAACAATACTTCAAAATTGACACATGGGAACACTTTAGCCAAGAAAAATACGAATATTATTGAAAAATCTGTATCCAATTGTATTCCCTATCTCGGAATCTTGAACTTACAATGTTTGAGTGTGTACCTATAGATATGTATATTTAATAGATGTAGGTACCTATGTTCTCTTTCGTGTCCACTTAACAAGTTTTGTTAAAGTTTTGCACCCATAGTTTCGACCCTAATATTTATTCAACATTGTAGTGACACAAGCCTTTAGTTATTTAAAACTTTATTGCACAACACAGGAGTACAAAAGGCGGACTTAATGCTATAAGGCATTCTCTACCACACAACTATTGGGAACAGAGAGATAAAGTTGGTACGGGGTCGTAAATTAAGAAAAAAAACTATAATCACAATAAAACAATAAACATACACAAATATTAACCTAACTCTATATTTAAAGACCAAGTCACACCAATTGCGTTTTCAGCACGTATACGTTCGCGTGTGCGTTGTAACATCGGAAATGTCATAGTAGATGGCATACCGCTTGAACGTCACGCTCACGTGTACGCCTCGCAAGCGGTGTGCCATTTAATATGACATTTACATACGCTACAACGCACCCGCCGCCGGTGTGTCTTGGACTTTAGGTCCGCGGTCCTACGACGCCTCACCGTCTAGAGGACCTTGGGCCGAAGCCAACTAGATCGATGAACCCAGGTGCTCTTTATTGGGAGATATTTGTTAGCTTTGTTTCTATCTAAGCCGACGTATTTTCTTTCTTTTTTTAGAATTCATAATAAATAAATATCTTTCTTTGGACATCTTACACAAATCAACCTAGTCCCACGGTAAGCTCAATTAAGGCTTGTGTTGTGGGTAGGTACCAGGCGACGATATATATAATACATAGATACGTAATATACGTATAGATACTTAGATACATACACAGCCATGACCAAGGAACAAACATTTGTGATAAATAAATACACAAAGAATGCCCTCGCCGGGATTCGAACCCGGAACCTCCAGCTTCGTAGGCAGGGTCACTACCGACTAGGCTACAGAGGCTGACAAATTCATGATCATGAAAATTGGCAGTATCAAATAATTGCAAAAAAAAAGTATGAATTAACCTTTTAAACGACTTTCTTCTCGCATCAAAATGTGACATACCAGCCAATATGCAACAACCAATGAACAACGAAAATAAGCCTAATCTATCATATCAAATGTACCTAGTATACTCTGCCTATAACTTGGCACAATCAACTCAGCCATTGGCCAATTGTATTAATAATGACCTAATTACCACCCATAAAACATTACGTATTACATAACTACGTAGGTACCATCGCCAACACAAATAGCTAACCACTAGTGATTTATCCCCGTTCGATTGAAAAAAAATCGGCTATGGATTCTCAGAGATATCGAGAAACAATACAGTGTGTGGCCTACAACCGGAGCGAAAATTTAAACGGTGCATTAATAAGCTGATCAACAATCATTTCCACATATTGTAATTAAAAAAAAAAAAAATTTTTTGTAATTTTTTGTTCATGTATTTTTCATTATTATGATTTCATTTACTTGAGTTCAAAGTTATCAATAACTTATCATTTTTGAATCATTGCAAAATGTAATTTTTTTTTTAAAACCGTAACAAATTAGTGTAAAAATAAAAACTATCAAGATGTCTTGCGACTGACAAGCTACGAAATCGTGATGCCAAAATCCAGTACTAAAGGTCCATAGCTTTGAATAGCAATATCTCCGAACTTAACCACTTTGAAACACCGGGACCTTTACAGGATTATTGCCGATAGTCTAAGGAGTCACTCGTTTCATTTTTCTCCCGTGTTAAAGGCTGTATAAAGACTGTATATTGATTTAAAATTTCTCGATTATCAGTATCACTCATATTTTAACGACATACGAGTAATATGGGTCTCTTAATCCTGCTGCCAACAGGTCTTACACTCGTTGTCGTTGCGACCACGGGTGTAACATGCCCGAAACGTCAGGATAATATAAAGGTGCATTCAGACCAAACGAGCATTCGCTATTCTATCCCCCACTGTACGAAATCAACGAATCACGTTGTGTGTAGTGATCGAATTTCGTAGAGTGGGGGGGGATAGAATAGCGAATGCTCGCTTGGTCTGAATGTACCTTTAAACGTAAGTTAACGCGATTAAGACCCCTTTCTCGTTGAGTATGATATGGAGATTCAAGCTTTTCAATAAAATGATGTTTCGAATTTAAAAGCTCCTCCTTTTTTATACTTTTTATGCTCGTTTGGTCTAAATGCACCTTAATGAGATAATCTGTTCCAACTATATCTGACCTACTTATCGTAGTCAAGGTAAGTGATCCTTATGCGACACGCGATACAACCATTTGCTTTTTTACACCCTGACAAGACTACCAGTCTACCATTCTTCGACTATTATTGAAAAGTGGTATTGATAATAAGGTTATTGTATAAAATCCTTACTTAAATTTTACCCACTTTTTTAATACCTACTTTTCAACATTGCCAGCAGCCCAGCATTCAATCATAGCAACAAATCGTCAAAGATTTTATTTTAATTTTAGTTAAAGGTTGTTACGTTCAAGTATATTCTTATTTTTAGATTCACATACAAAAGGTAGTTAAGATTATAGCACATTGTGGTAGCATTGTAATCAAAAATAACTTTTATTAGGTTAAGTAGGTATGTAGTTACAACGAGAAACTTGTTTCGAAAAAAGTTAGATTACCTCTGAAACCAAGCCGAATCCCAGCATATTTTTATACAGGGTGGAAAGGGACGATGTTCCTTCCCGCTACCGACCGAGTCTACCAACCATTACGATGAACTTTCAGTATGGGACCAACATCGAAAGCGTACATAAAAAATTTACTTTTCCATACTGTTGAACTCTAACTGATCACTCACTTTGTATGAGGGGTTAATTTTATTTTTTAATATTTCGATGTTGGTCCCATACTGAAAGTTCATCGTAATGGTTGGTAGACTCGGTCGGTAGCGGAAAGGAACGTCGTCCCTTTCCACCCTGTATACAGTAAAATTTAAATACTTTACATAATGGACTCTAAAGAAATACACCATTAAAATCTCTCGCAATGCTCGCGAGCATTATAATACGATGACACGACGTATAAGTTGCAAAGCGCTGAAGGTTTGTACATTACTTAGAAAGAACCTTGAATACGTTATCGCCGTAGTATAGTAGGTACTTGCTTATTCACACTAAATAACATCGAAAGTGACTCGCGATGAGATGATGCAAGATGTAACAAACTGCCATCCCATACACTCATCTGACCTGAACATACCTAAGCGTTCGTAAATTCGATCGTTACACAAAACGTGATTCGTTGATTTCGTAGAGTGGGGGATAGAATAGCGAATGCTCGTTTGGTCTGAATGCGCCTTAAGGTGCGTGCAGACCAAAAAAGCATTCGCTGATCTATCCCCCACTCTACGAACTCAACGAATCACGTTTCGCGTAACGATCGAATTTTGTAGAGTAGGGGGATAGAACAGCGAATGCTCTTTTGGTCTGCACGCACCTTTAATGAGAACGTCGTAACATATTTATGATTCGATTCTTATTTTTACACTTGACTGTAGGTACGTTATTGTCGTCGTATAGCAGATAGCAGGTACCTACTTACTTATTGAAATACTACTAAATAACATCGAAAGTGACTCGCGATGAGATGATGCAAGATGTAACAAATTGCCATCCCACACAACTGACCCGGACATAAGCGTTACAAGGGCTTTAGAAAGTAAAAACATAACTAATAGTAATAGTTGAATAATATTTGTAAGAATTGGCCAGACAAAAGCAGACTAGCAGAGTTCAATATTATTTGCAAGAATTGGCAAGAATCGAAGAAACTGATAGATTGATAACTCGAAATTTAAGCTAGAGAATTCCGTAAAAATATACTAAATTAAGGGTCCACGGAAAGAACATGTCTAGTCAATCGACATCGATTCGAGAAAAAAAATCAGATTCGAGAAAGATATTAGTAGATTTAGTAGGCGGAAATGTATGGAACATGAGATTTTTTTCTGGAATACGATGTCAGTGCCATAGTAAAACTTCATAAATATAACCTAAGAATTAGCCCACTAAAATTTGGACGGTGAATAAAAAATCATTCTGTATTTTGGGTTACCGATGAAACGTTTTTTTTCCTAACTAGTGCGCAAAAACGAACTTTGCGCACGCTTCGAGCGCGGTAATTTCTCTTTTTGACGCACTTGTTATGAAAAAAATCGTCCCCTACACGTGCAAAAACATTTTTTTTACTCTGGCTCCAACTTTCACCCTCGCCGAAAAAAAGTTTTCCCGCACTAGTTAGGAAATGTACTATTCTACGTTTTTCCGCGTGTCATTTTCTTGACCCACATTTCGCTGACAGTCAGGCCTGCTTCGCGAACATTCGGGCAAATTTCGGGGATTTCTCTCTGTCACTCTAATGACGCCTACGTTGGAGTGACAGAGACAAATCTACGAAATTTACGAACTTCGGTGTTCGCGGTAGCAGGCCAAATGCGTGGGCGCAGACGGCAATGAGGTCGTTGCCGTTGTCAAAATAAATCATCCGAGGATAAACAAAAGAGCATACAATGCATTTTAGTGAATGCGAACACTAATAGAGTTGTTGCTCATTTTAAGGCCATAGTCGGATTTTCATAGTAAGTCAGCCTTTAAATCAACCAGACTCTAGTATTTTTTTGTGAGTACCTCTTATGGTGAAGAATATTTCTGCTGAGTATCAACGTCCTATCGGTGACAGTTTTTGACTTATGATTTTTTTTAGTTTTTTCTTTAATGTGTTGTATCTCAGGATGTATAAAAGCGAATTGCTTCAAATTTTGAAATAATGTTCTTTATTTAGATATGCATCGAATTTAAAAAAATGAATATCGATTGTCGTATAAAAAAAAGAAAAAAAAAGACCAAAAAATTTTTCATATTTTTTTTTGTGTACCTATGAAGTAGTGACACCTCTATTTTCTTTTTCTAATTATAGACCATACATTGGCCTACTAGTTGCCTAAGTATCAAAATTTTCCAAGCGGTACTTCTTACCAAAAATCGGCAATATGTGTGGTCAAGTTCTGCATTCAATCGGTGTTTTTCAATGTAGTATACAAACTCTTCATTTATATTTGAGTTTTCTTATCAGGTTATCTTATTTAAGAGTAAATGCTAATGACAACTTAATGTCATCATGATGCAAGCTGTTTATTTCATTATTAATCGGCCGTTTATTATTTTAACTAGCGTAATTCGATATTATTTATGAGATATTCATTAAAAATAATATATTGCAGTTAAATATTATCGAGATACGCTAGTTGAAATGGTAAACGGCCGATTAATAATGAAATAAACAGCTTGCATCATGATGACATTAAGTTGTCATTAGCATTTACTCTTAAATAAGATAACCTGATAAGAAAACTCAAATATAAATGAAGAGTTTGTATACTACATTGAAAAACACCGATTGAATGCAGAACTTGACCACACATATTGCCGATTTTTGGTAAGAAGTACCGCTTGGAAAATTTTGATACTTAGGCAACTAGTAGGCCAATGTATGGTCTATAATTAGAAAACGAAAATAGAGGTGTCACTACTACATAGGTACACAAAAAAAAATATGAAAAAATTTTTGGTCTTTTTTTTTTCTTTTTTTTATACGACAATCGATATTCATTTTTTTTTAATTCGACGCATATCTAAATAAAGAACATTATTTCAAAATTTGAAGCAATTCGCTTTTATACATCCTGAGATACAACACATTAAAGAAAAAACTAAAAAAAATCATAAGTCAAAAACTGTCACGGATAGGACGTTGATACTCAGCAGAAATATTCTTCACCATAAGAGGTACTCACAAAAAAAATACTAGTCTGGTTGATTTAAAGGCTGACTTACTATGAAAATCCGACTATGGCCTTAGTGAAAAAATCTCGTAGCGACCAGGTGACGGCCGTAAGAATACATTTGTCACCATCAAATCTTCCCGTGGGTGTCGTAAGAATCAACTAAGGGATTGAAGTATCCTGTACAGGGGTCTTTTTTAAAAATATTTATTCATAATAAGGATTCAATGAAAACAACACTCCATTCTACGGGTAACTTCGAAACAAGATGGACGTTAAGTTTTTATCATTAAACTATGTACATTTTTTTTTCATCGATCCAAAAATCCTACAAGATAATATCGCTGTCCGTCCGTCTGTCTGTCAATACTAGGGTCGATTGAATAAAATTGTACCCTCTTTTTTTGTGTGACGAAGGTAGACAACTGAGCTCTCAGCCCATCTGATGGAAAGCAGGAACTGAGGCCCATGGACATAACGATCAAAAAATCGCCTATGCGCTGCCTACCCTGAGGACTTAGATGGATTGCCTCTATCTATGCCAGTAATACACCCCTATCTTACCCCCAAACCGAAACACAGCAGTGCAAACACTGCTATTTAGCGGCAGGTTAACGGATGACGGTGGTAGCTATCCGGGCGGACCCTGCACGAGGTCCTACCACCAGCAGAACGGCTATCAGATATCAAGGTTTTCTATGGTGGTACGGACTTTTCAATGCGCGAATCCGACTAGAATTTGACGGGTTTGTTCTTAAGAGTCGCTATCCCAATGTTACAAGCTTCTATGTTACAATTTTTGGGGTAATTTATATGGCCTGAATGTCAATGTGACAATGTTCAAATTTAAAGTTGGTTTAAGTGCACATAGAACCTTCTAACATTGGGGCAGCGAAGTGTTGGGTAATTGGTTCTGTGGAAATCGGTTACTTGGACAAAGGCGTTTCTAACGTGTTTCCTTCGCTTTGTTGAATGATGGTCAAAAAACCGTAATTGGAAACCTGGTTTAGAAAAAACTAAGTGAAAAGAGTGAATGTTGTTATTTTGTATAGTTTTTCTATAGGTATGCATAATAATACTCTCGTGTATCTACGTTTTTAGGGTTTTAACTTTTTCTTTTCTGGCTACTTAGCCTAGCTTACTAGTGAACTTCAAAATTCATACATTTCGACAATTTGTCTCAGTCACTCCAACAAATGCGTGATTAGTGTGATAGGGACGGATGCTCCTTTACAAAATTCGAAGTTATTGGTAGGCCTGCTAAGACTTGGAAGAGCTTGTAGGTAGGTTTATCTCTCTAAGTCCACTGCTGGGTTATTGATGATGATGGGCAGCGGCATCATCATAAGGCTACCGCAATCCACTACTGCAATCGCCAGTCCGCTTGCACATCGTGCCGATCGTGGCGACGCATGAGGAGGTAATGCCTATGCGTCCATACGCATGGGTAATAGGAGAGGCCTATGTCCAGCCGTGGACTAAAATAGGCTAATGATCATGATGACCAACAAATGAGAATGAATATACGACCCTTATGGGCCTTTTTATCTAACTTAGGTATTTTTATATGACTCTACTCAGAAACGTGCGTGAGCTCTTTCTATCCTTATAAAGGAGAAAAATTCTGTCCCAAAATTTACATACATTTTTCGAACTATCCATTCCGTTACCGCCATACAAAATGTATGAACAAATGGTAAAGAAATGAAAAAAACCTTGAGACAGAAATGTTCTCCTATCAGCATCGAAAGAGCTCGCGATTCTGATTGGAAATCATAGGTATTCGAAGTTCCGAAACCAAAAAAGTGTGGGGAAATTTGAAAAAAAATAATGGCCCTTATATTTATTCGGCAATTTGGCAAGCACAACGTCACAATCGATACAGTATCAAAAGGATTCGTCATAATGCGGCGAGTGACATGGCGAAACTAAATAGGTCAGTGTGACTCCGCTTTACGTTAACGTCGTTCAATTACACGTAAATTGGGTCGTTAACTCGTGAATATATCGTGTTTCCTATAACAGTAGAAAACAGACAGAAAAAGTTGATTCACCCATTTAAGGTTTTTTTCCATACCTTGTTTGTTCTTTCTATCTATGGAAAAATGTTTACGAAAATCAGAAAACTTTGTTCTTGGAACAAAGCACATCTTCTTTGAAGTGACGCAGTGACAAACTTAGTTTGGGTTCCCGGCGTTTGCAGTAATGTACTATTTACCTTAGACATATTTTGAATTATAAAACCTTATCTATAAATAATAAATAATAATAATAATAATAATGTTTATTTTACACAAAAGATACATGTTAGGTACACATGAATTATCCGGTGAATGCCAAACTACATATACATTTTATATAGATCAGCCATAAATTCTTAGCTTATCTGTGTAATCTTATCGTTCGTAAGTATGACTAGAACAGCAAAACCGATCAGACAAGAGGACGTTGAACTCAAATCAATCATGATTGAGGTTAATTGTTGACCTCGTCTCAAAGCAGACTCTTCTACTGTAATCACTAATCACACATTTTTTATTTAGCGCTCGTGCGAACTGTCTTCTGGCATAGTTTTTTTTTATGTGACGAAGATAGACAACTAAGCTCTCAGCCCACCTAATGGAAAGCAGGAACTGAGGCCCTAGTGACATAGTGATCAAAAAATCGCCTATGCGCTGCTTACCCTGCGGACTTAAATAATCCGTGGTAAAACAAAGGAAAGGACATAGGTAATCAACAATCCCAAAACTAATTCTACTACGAAATGCATTTGCCTCAGCTTTATGCTCCGAAGGTCGGCGCTGATCTTCCTGCAAGCGCATTTTCTGGGCCAAAATCGCTGAATATAGGCCTCCCCCAAATATTGCCAAGTTATATGTGAAGTTCCCACCAAATACTGGACCTGCGTTGGGACCACGCCAAATAGGCACGTTTGATTTCGAGTTTCGGAAAAATGGCCAGAATACAACAACAACAAGTCTCGTAACTGCATGTTTAACCACGACGCTCCCTGTCGGGTTACTCCCGATTAGCTCACGATGACATTTAGGTGCCTTATCTCATCTTTCAGGAGATGACAGCACACGAACTTTAAATGTCATGGTCCAGAGATAACAATAGATTAGTGCGTGATGATGACGAGATACGACCTTGTCCTTATCAGTGAAGCGTGTCAAGCAATGTCATTGCCAGAAGTAGATGAAAAATGTTCGTAATGCGGCGGCAATATCCGCCGAAGTTAGGATTTGAACTAGGGCTCTCGGTCGTGCCCGGGTTTCGTGTACCCGTTTCTTTGCTACCGGGAAACGGGTTTCTTACCCGTTTGGAACGTGTAATTAGGAACAGTGTAATTAAGACACGGGTACAGTTCTCTGTCGTGTTGGAAACGTTTCTAAGTAGAAACGTTTCTTGGCGTTTTGTGTGGTTCGGGTTCTTAGTACCGGTTTTAAGGATACGTGTGCACGTGTCCGCGGGTAACACGAATACCGGCAGCCCTAATTTGAACCCACGTTCTCAGCTTTCGGGGCTGATGCCTAAAACACTCGGCCACTCCAGCGGACAAGACACCAGTCGAATTTCTCGGGTATCTGTTATAAGGCTTGGTGCTAGGCGCTTTTGCCCATGACCATACTTTAAGCAGGCGTTGGTAGATTTCAGTATTTTTTCTTTGATATTTTTCTTCTGTTGCCATGTCCTATCGGGCGTCGGTGGACACCTTTGCAAAATCTTCTGTTCTAGGCCCGCCTTTTCAGCGTGACCGCGTCTTTGATGTTGGTCCAGTTTTTGATGTTATCGAGTCATCCTCCTTCGTCCCCTTCCTTTTTTTTGGTATCATCATCATCATCATGTCAGGCGAAAGACGTCCACTGCTGGACATAGGCCTCCCCCAAAGATTGCCACAATGACCGGTCCTGTGCCACCCGCATCCAGCGGACTCCTGCGACCTTCACCAGGTCATCAGTCCACCTTGTGGGGGCCTACCCACGCTGCGCCTTCGGGTACGTGACCGCCACTCGAAAACCTTCCCACTCCAACGGCCATCGGTTTTACGCGCAATGTGCCCCGCCCACTGCCACTTCAGTTTAGCGATTCGGAGAGCTACTTCGGTTACTTTGGTTCTACTGCAGGTGGTATATGCCATCAATATCAGGTCAGGTTTTAGTCACGTCGTCATACTCCCCTACGAAACTATAGCACAGTTAAAAAATCCACGCATGCGAAAAGGAAATTCGTAACTCGGGTCGATTTAAAACACTCTTCGGTCGTGCTTTGATTGATCGCCACTCGTTTCGAACTTTTGTTTTCGACAGGAACTTGTTTTCTAATTATAATTGTTCAAGACATTGTTAAATCAGCATTATCGTGTCGAATTAATTCATCAGCCCATCATGGGATCATGATATCGTTTAACAGTGCGCGCACGCAGCTATTATCGACGCATTGAATGGACGATGCACGAGGCGCGACCTTGAATAATGATGGTATGGTCAGGGATTGGATACCGGTATTTTCTTCATACAAAAAACTGTTTTTATTTTCGTTCTTCGGTACATAAATTCTTCATTAATGGGGTAATTTAAAAATTCGATGTTAATAAGTAATTACATAGCATATTGAGGACTGCATAAAGAGTACATAAAATTTTAAAATATTAGGCCTTATCGAAGTTTTTCTAAAAAACCGGTTCCGATTCCTGGGTAATGTTTCGTAGATATTTTACAAGCTTTTATTTAGATTCGCCTGTGGGCCCTTTTTTTTCAAAGTAAAAATAATAATTAAACAAACAAATAAGAATCGAATTTAGTGTTAAAAACCTTCTTCTGGTTCCTTTTCTAACAAAGGTTGGACAACATCATGATTATTTTAACTTTGTTAACAGCATTTTTTATTATTATTATTTTTTGCTAGAATGTGAACCAGTCACGAAGTTTTCTCAACCAAGAGTGCCTTCTTGGATCGGGCTCCTACCCTCACGAATCTTCCCTTGAAGTATTAGACAGAGTATCTCGTACTCGGGTGGGTTATAGCGAAATATTAATGTTGTATCTTTCAAAAGTTTCAAATCTTTCCTATAGATTACATGTAATTTTCGAAAAAAAAAAACAAAACTGACGTTTGTCAGCCTTTGGCGCAAATAGACACCGTAACGAATGATTTATTCGTCGATATTTTATTGAAAAATACAGGGGCCTTTTTCAGAGACACCGACGTACGGACCGGAACCCATCATACCACTACCTTTATCATACATACGAAACCAACTCTGTTTATATCACCGACATCTCCACAATAAATGCTGGAACGATCTGGTCTCCTGCAGACAAACCAAAGAAGTACTACCCGAACTGAACTGTAAACTCACAAAAACCCTACTACGAACGCCCAGAGCCCCAGACACAAACTGAGGAAAATAGTAGGATTTATCACGGGACACAACACATTAAACAAACACCTGCACAATATGGGCAAAACAGATAGTCCTATGTGCAGGGCCTGCATGGAAGAGGAGGAAACAGCAAAACATATTCTTCTAAATTGTAAACAGGTAGAAGTATACTCGTACAGGAGTAGGTACTTGGGGACTCCACATACACTAAAGGAGGCATTTAGCAACCTGAAACATACACTGAGTTTCGTGGAGGAGCTTGGATGGTTGGAATAGGGCTATATACCTCGCTATCACGCAAAAAAGGCACATTGGTTGTCGAGTTGCGGAAAACTAACTAACAGGGGCCTTTGAAAGATACATGTATCTTTCGTGTTATTTTCATCATTTTCATGTGACCTACCATAGCTACTTAAATTGTACACTTGTATATGCGTTTGCACAGGCTGGTGCGCAATCGTGCGTCTCTGCGCGCTCACGCAGAAAATACCGCGGAGTGATCATCTTTATAACTGTATTTGCTTATTGGCTTTAATCTCTTTTTTAGTACAGATGGTGCCATTTTTGGCTCTAGTGCGAGAATAAGTGTGTCATTTTACGTCAGGTCCAAAACTTCTGAGGGCCATCTGCACTAAAAAACGTCGTACCTACGAGACACGTGCAAAAACGAAATCGGTCGTGTTTTAAAACATCGCTACTCGTTTCGAATTTCATGTTTTTCGCTCTTGTGTCGTAACTCGTAATGTACTATACTTATGTATATTCACGATTATTTGTTGCATTGAGAAGTAATATCTTTGTTTTTGCCGTATAGCAACAAATATTGTCGCTATACATACTCTAGAATTTTTAAATTTGCTGTCCTTTTCTACTGCGACCTATAGACAGTCTAAAAAACCCATCAGCGAAATTTCTGTTTCTTCAGTTTCGTGCAAGGCGTAATTCTTATGCTGATGAATGAATACATGAGTACATGAAATGACTATCATCATCATCATCATATCAGCCGAAAGACGTCCATTGCAGAACATAGGCCTCCCACAAAGATTGACACAATGACCGGTTTTGCGCCACGCGCATCCATGCGACCTTCTGGATCATCAGTCCACCTTGTGGCGGCCTACCCACGCTGCACCATCCGCCCCAACGGCTATCGATTCTACGTGCAATGAGCCTCGCCCACTGCCACTTCAGTTTAGCGATTCGGAGAGCTATATCTTTGGTTCTGCTGCAGAACATGACTATACAAGAAATAAATTCCAATTCAAGACAATTTACGAGTCACCGCCGCCCACTACACCAAGGAAGGACCGAATGACTCAAGATCCAACGAACTTTCAATAGTACCGCCAACACAATTAACTGACCATTCATGGCTCTTATTACTTAGAAGATAAGGTGCACAAAAGTTCAATTGTTTTCGGAATTACTCAGCTTTCTTTGTTTGCAAATGTACTCCCTATTTTGGATATCAGATGCTGCATAAAGGTGCATTTAGACCAAACGAGCATTCGCTCATTCTATCCCCCACTCGACAACGAATTTCGACGAATCACGTTTTGTGTAACGAACGAATTTCGTAGAGTGGGGGATCACTGATGTCATATACCATAGATCAAGCAAACGTATCTACTTAGCGTGTCAAATTAACTCAGTAAAATCCACTGAGTTTTCCGTCTTTAATCGCAGCTTGCAGCTTTCGGGCGTCAAATTTTGTAAGTTGAAGTGAACAAAAACATTAATAATGCCTCCTTAAGTAATATTAATTGCAGCAACACAAAAAAATATGAATACTCAAGGGCCTGAGACATAATTAAAATCATAGGCAAGTAACAACTTCAGTACAAAATCTGACACGCTCGGCCGCCATACAAATGAATGAACTTGTTTTTTCTATCCAAATCTGTGGTGGGGGATAGAATCAGCGAATGCTCGTTTGGTGTAAATACACCTTAATACCACAGATCCCATTAACGATATATCAGAGTAGCCTAGCCACGCTGTATGCTTAGAACATGATTGGTACGTCAGTATGTCGCCGCTAGATAGATTTTTTCTTTTACTAACTACATGAATAAAAGAGGGATGGATAGTTTATCTCGCGGCGACATACCGTCGCACTAATCATGTGCTAAGCCTACTTGAGCTTACCGTGTGACTTGGTCGATTTGTGTAAGATGTCCCAAGTCCTAAGATATTTATTTATTATACAATACAATACAATAACTTTTTATTGCACCTCAAAGAAAAATACAAAACAAATAATAAAAGTACATGTTTGAAAGAGGTAAACAAAAGGCGGTCTTATCGCTAAAGAGCGATCTCTTCCAGACAACCTTTGGGTAGAGGAGATAAGAAAGTAAAAGTTGATAGTGGTGCAAAACTGAGAAAAATAGTCTGATGGCTAAGGAATGTACAAATAAACACAAAATTCAAATACACACATATATATATATATATATATATAGATACACATAGAAATACATATACATACATATTATAAAAATACAGATACATCACATAGTGAAACTATGAGAAATAATTAGTTTAAGTCAATTGGAATGAAAGGAGAAAATAAATAAAGAATTCAAAACTAAGGAAGTGACAGATTGTGTTTCTTAAGTAATGATTTGAAGGATGCAATCGATTCGGCACGTCTTAATTCAATAGGGAGTGAGTTCCATAGTCGAATAGCTCGAAAGGTGAACGATGAGTTATAAAATTTGGAAGAGGATGGCGGTACAGTCAGAAGCAAGTTTTGTGAGGATCGGAGAGAACTGAGGTAGCTAAAACGCTCCTTAAGATATCGGGGGGTTGCAGGGTTAAAAAGAATATTATAGAGAAGGGAAAGAATGTGGAAGTTACGACGAAAGCGGATAGGGAGCCACTTGAGTTGTGAACGGAAATTGGAAACGTGGTCATATTTGCGTAACCCAAAAATGAACCTTATGCAGAGATTTTGAATACGCTCAAGTTTACTCAGTTGCTCCTCAGTAAGGTCAAGGTAGGATATATCAGCGTAATCAAGAATTGGAAGAAGTAGTGTTTGTGCTAGCGCAGTTTTAGTGGCGATAGGTAGAAAATTACGTAGCCGTCTAAGAGACCCCACCGCAGCGAACATCTTCCTGCTCACCTCACTCACTTGTGGAACCCAAGATAACGAACGGTCGATGATTAAACCTAGGTTTTTTACTTTGTCCGAAAAAGGTACCAGGATCCCATCGAAGAGAACAGGTGGGAGATTGGCGTAATCAACTTTTGGTATGAACTTATTACTTCCAATGATAATGACTTGCGTCTTAGAAGGATTAACCGTCAGACCATACCTTCGACTCCAGTCAGAAATGCGAACCAGGTCAGCATTTGTGCTGTCAATGACTGAAGGGAGCTCACTTATCCCACCCTGTGAATATATCTGAAGATCATCGGCATAGAGGTGATAACAAGAAGAAAGATTAACGGTGATGGAATTAATGAATATAGAAAATAATAGAGGGGAGAGCACGCCGCCTTGCGGAACACCGGCCAGAGTGCTACACCAAGAAGAATGTGAAGTATAGTAGTTATTATTATATGTAATATGTTATTTATTATTATATGTTAATATATTTAATATTATATGTAGGTATGTATGTACTAAGGTACTGGCAGATTATGCTGAGCCAGCGCCTTTTATTGTTGGAATCGATTTTGTTTGTATTTATCTAACCCATGTATGTTGTGTTGTATTTATCTAACCCTTGTCTATCTATGTATATGTGTCGAATTTTTCATTAGCAAGCCTAACTAACGCAGTGAAATGACCCTTATTCCGATGAGAATAGAGCACACGAATGGTCAGTGAACTGCGTGGGTGATGGCACTGCAGTTGCAACTTGCAACGATGCATGCGACCATGTTAGGTTGCTAAACGTGACTCATGGTCGCGCATCATGGTCGTGCTGTGACTACATATATAGGTAGTTACAGATTCCTAAAAAGGAAGATTTGACAGTTTAGAAATGAGCCTCATATATACACGGTGCTCGTGAGCATTCCGAAAGATTTTAATGCTGAATTCCTGAGCATATTTAGAGTACTTAATGTTATATAAAATTTCCTGGATTCGGCTTGGTTCCAAAGATAATCAACCTTTTTTCGAAATAAGTTTTTCGACATAACTCGTCATTTAACTTCTTTTTAATTACAATGCTACCACAATGTGTTCTAGTATTACCACACCTTTTGCCTGACAATCAAAGAATAAGTATAGACTTGACGAAAAAAACTGTGCCTAAAAAAATCATTTAAGAAATGAATTTTAATAAATTGTTGTTATGGTAAAAAGTATTGGAAATGTTTAAAAGTATTCAAAGTCTAAAAAAAAGAGAAAAAACATTTTTTTTTGTTGAATTTGACATTAGGTCTCATAATATTTTTTGTTTATTTTAATGTCTAGAATGTTAAAATCTTTCGCAATGCTCGCGAGCACCGTGTATATAATATTAAGACAATCGGAAAAATTATGAGTCTTACCCTCGTATTAATAAGGATTAATCTATAATATAACTGTTAAACGATCATTCTTAGAAGGCCTGGGGCCTAATGTAATAACAAATCACAACTAATATTACAAGCGGAAGTCTATTTTCTATCTCCCTTACTAGAAAGAGACTTCCGTTGTATACCGTTCCTCAGTAGAAAACAAAAAAAAACAAAATATGACTGACTCTCGATAGACGTGTTTGACATATCGTGAAACACGTTCGCAGATATATTTTTACGTTAATACGAATAAATATCAATAATTTGAACTTAAAATGTATGTGAAGTTAAGGTGATAAGAACCAAATTGTGTTCTCAAAGTGCGTGATTATGAAATAATGCAAGTATTTTAGGTTTGTTTACTTTTTTCTCTATTGGCGCCTGGTATAAGTATGACAAAGAAGTGAAGGAGGTATAAATAAATAAATAAGTATTTATCTTGTGACATCTTACACAAATCGACCTAAATACAAAATGAGACAGCCAGGAACAAATATTTATGATAAATAAACACACTGATAATGCCCTCGCCGGGATTCGTACCCGGAACCTCCAGCTTCGTAAGCATCTTCGCAGGTTCACTAGGGTATACTCCAATTATACTCTCTCTATACGATGTCCCTACATTTACGAGTTATTTATCTATGGTTCCCTCTTGGCTACTTATAATTCACGACCAGTAGCCGCAACACATCACAATCAATCATTTTGTGGCAGCCCTGCATAATGTATGATCGTGGAGGCGAACGAATGCCCTAAGGAGTTTGGAAGGCCGGCGTATGTAGCTAACTATGCTAATTTGTCTCAAGTTAATGTTTCTGATATGAAATATAAGGGTCAATCACTTTTTTTATGTTGTTATTCTGTCACATCACCCAGGGGACAACAGTGTGGTAGTTTGCTAGGGGAAAGTGTCCTACATTGTCTACTATCATGATTAGTGGATGACCCACCTTGGAAGGGCCCTGTAACTGTCAAAAAATTCAAAGTTTTGTCAATTTTAATGCCATTAAACTGTGAATTTAAGGGTGACCCAGGAGAACGTAACCATGGCAACGAGTGACATAAAAAAAGTGATTGACCCATAAATATTGCCTATACGGTCGTGTAGCCGTGTGGTGACGGCAGTAAGAATCCATTTGTCACCACCCCAACTCCTCCTGCGGGTGTCGTAAGAGTCGACTAAGGGATTGAAGTGTCACTGACCACTATTTGATAAAAGATTGACGATGGGCAGCGTCATCATAGTGGACACATTACTGCGATCGTCAATCCGCTTGCCCAGCGTGGCGATTATGGGCATTTACCTCCTAATGCGTTTATACGCATAGTTAATAGATGTCTACGTCCAGCAGTGGATTATCATAGGCTGATGATGATGACTCAGAATAGCTTAATGGCCTTGGGCTACAGAAGGTTCCCAGTACCCATAGACCGGTTATGTTATGACCACAACTTCCTGTTATGGGCCATAAACTTCTTAATACACGTGAGAATGCATCTGTCAAACAGATTGCCAAGCGAAGCCTCTGCTCTGTAGCTTAGTTGGTGACCTTGCCTACAAAGCTCAAGGTTCTAGGTTCGAATCTCAACGAGGGCAATATTTGTATTTACATAAATATTTTTTTCTCGGTCGTGTCGCGGTACTCGCGGTACTAGTCCAGAACCAGATACCTTCACGCACACAGACTCTAAATTATACACCTTGTTTTTTTTATTTGCGTTAAATTAAAGGGAAGCTTATTTAGGTCAAATATAATCAATTTCTCTAAGAAACTAGTATGTTAACTCTTACTGTTATTGAGTTATTAAAAAAATAAGTTTAATGACTGAACACGTGTATTGCAACCTTTATTACATCCTAATGAAACTTATTTTGACATGTGCCGTCAGTCACCTGAGATCTTATTCTTAAGGTTCTCTCACACTTGCCATTTCAATTGTTATGTATGAAAAAGTTAAAAAAAATGTTTTTCGATTTAAACATAAAGCGATATACTAGGTAACTCCTATTAACGTACCAAGTAACCCCTCGAATTTAACGCAAATAAAAAACAACAGGTGTATTCAAAGACGTACCTGGTTTTTTTTTATATCGGCACAACAAAGTGGCTCAACTCCACCTGATCGTAAGTGAAAAGTGGAGCCCTAATCGCGGCGGCAACGAACAGGAGACAAGCAGTAACCTGTCAGTTGCTACCGCCTTGCTGGCCATTATGTAAAATAAGGTTTAATAACAAGTTTTATGATTAGAATAGCGTAATTATAATTTACATTCGTGTTCTAGTAATTTTATATTATCTTGATGTACTTGATAACTCGCGACCTCTAATTATGTTCATCTATCTGCAGAGTATAATTAATGCAGCATTTTATTTTATTATGAATTATGAAACACAATTACGGGCGATTTCATTTCATGTTGTCCCTCAAACTTTTTTATTTCCAAAGTACAACTATGGAAAACGCGGTATGGTTGTAATCCTCGCGGTAAGAGAATATACAACTTAATAAAAAAATCAATCAATGTTATCAATTTTCTTTTTTCTAATTAGTGCGCAAAAACGAACTTTCTAATTTCTCTTTATGATGCTCTTGTTATGAAAAATATCGTCCCTTACACGCACTAGTTAGGAAACGTACCTACTATCCTACTAAAGTATCCTACTAAGTAATATTTTCTTCGGTTACCGCGAGGATTACACATGAAATAAAACTATGAAAACGGATAAACTCGCGTATATTCCGACGTTTCGAACACTTTACAGGGTTCGTGATCTACGGGCAACCCCCGCAGAGTACGAATTTATTTCCTAAAAGTCTTTATAAATTATAAATATTAGATGTCATATACCAAAGAAAAACGACCAAGATCACCTATGTCCGAGGTGGGGATCGAACCCACGTACTCAGCTTTCGCGGCTGATGCCTGTACCCCTCGGCCACTCGGTCTTAGCAACCACCGGTCAAATTTCTCGGGTATATGCAATCCCTTACAAGGCTAGGCGCCTTTGGCCTTTTTTTAGTTAATAAATAATTTGATTTGTACTTTCGCAATATATTCAGTCTTTATAAAGTTATGTTTATCAGATTTATATGGTTCAAAAGTTAGAGAAGAGACGACATTTTTTGTTTCTTTCGGAACGATTCTTTAAGTAAAATTAACAAAATATCTATTCTATACAGGGTGGAAAAAGATTTTGGGTCAGTGAGGGCAGCTACCAGATCCCGTGTTGCTACGCGAAAATGGTATTCGGAGACCTTCTTCCATGTAGATATTAAATTGATGAAGAATGGCGTTTACAGATTTTGAAAAAAACATACAGTGTGCGAGAAAATGGTAATTTTTGACAAACTTATTTTTTTATGCCAATCGATCCTGTTTCTATTCAGTATCAAAAGCTTGTATGGGACCAAAACATAAATTTCGGCTAGAAAAGCCACAAATCGAGATTTAAAATTCCCATACAAATTGTATAAAAATTAAAAATTCTTTTTTTCACGCTTAATTTTTTTATGCCTATCGATTCAATTCCTATCCAGTACCAATAGCTAATATTGAATGCCTAGCTGACTACGGAACCCTAATTAAACGACAATCAGAACGTCATCAGACATCATCAATAACAGTCTACTTTCTAATGGCTGCCATACAAACAACTTATCTTGAGTAAACTAATAAATTTCCACTTAGGCTATAGCGCGAGAGGCTAACGCGAGTTTAACTACCTCGTCTAGTATGACAAATGTTACTATAGTTGCCAATTTCTAAGAATGAATGTTTGACAGTTTAGAATGAGCATCATATCGATGACGTAATAAGGATGAATCTATAACTGTAAAAGTTTATTTGTAGAAATCGACAACTATATGAAGGGGCATGCAGACCAAAAGAGCATTCGCTATTCTATCCCCCTACTCTACGAAATTCGACCATTACACGAAACGTGATTCGTTGATTTCGTACAGTGGGGGATAGAACAGCGAATGCTCTTTTGGTCTGCATGCACCTTGAGCCGGCCGCATGAAGCTGGTTGCGTAATTTCCTTTGTGTTTATCCCACTCTTACTCATATATTGGTGCGAGCGACAGATAAAGACAGAAAATTATTTGACCGCCAACCTATGGTAAAGACAAGGACAACGATATTGACGAATCTACTAGTTTTTATGCCATAAGTGGTAATGCTACAGTACAGTCGCCGTAAGTAGCGGGCGTTTCGGAATATGTCATTCGCCATGAGATATTGGAGTAGCCAGGGTGCTCAGAAACATCTCAACAGGTCCCTACTGTCATAGCATTCTTCTTCTTGCGGTGCCATCTCCTACCGGAGGTTAGCGATCATCATAGCAATGCGAACTTTGTCTACGGCCGCTCGAAATAGGGATCGAGTGCTCATACCGAACCACTCCCGGAGGTTTTGGAGCCATGATGTTCTTCGTTTGCCTGGTCGTCGGCGACCCTGTATCTTCCCCTGTATTATTAACTGTAGAAGGGCATATTTGTCCTGTCTCGTTATGTGTCCCAAATATTATCAATTTTAGGAAAAATTGTGACATACATAATATTAATACTAGACATAAGCAAACATAAGCTCGCAGTACCCGCCACTCGGCTCCATAAAATTAGGAAATCATTCATGGGTAATTGTGTAAGATTTTATAATAAACTTCCAGTAAATGTTACTGAATTTTCAGTCAACAAATTTAAGAATTTTGTAAAGCGTAAACTTATATCTAAAGCTTATTATAGTACACAAGACTACATGAATGATAAAACACCGTGGGAGTAATTTAGGATTTAATTATTAGTTTGTTAAAGTCATGACATTCAATTACGATAATTTACGCTTGGAGACCTTGTACATCTCCAAACGTGCATTATATAATGTTATTATTATATACCTATTCGGAGAGAAACCTTACTTCTCTATAAATTATTACTTATAAATGCTGTGACTTTTAGAGACTTTACATCTCTTGTTATTATTATTATATTTCAATTTGTTTAAAATCAATTTTATGTTTTTTTTTTAATGCATTTTAGTTGTAAGATGTACCATCATTGTTTGAAAAAATAATTCCCGCCAAGTTTCTTACCGGTTCTTCTTGGGTCAGCGGTGTAGGGTTCGAACCGGAAGTAGTTTTCATATCTAGACGATTCAAAAGAGTTTGTTGCTATTCCAATTTGAATAAAGAATTATTTGACTTTGACAGGTATTCCAGTTTACGCCGCTTTATAGAATTCAAAACTTCCAGCTTTTTGTTCATTATTCTAAGTACCCTCTCGTTACTAACTTTATCCCTCCATGATATTCTTAACATTCTCCTGTAACACCACATTTCGAATGATTGTACACGCTTACACATAGTTTCCGTAAGGGTCCATGCTTCTACACCGTACAGCAGTATGGAGAACACATAGCAACGTAGCAAACGAACTCATAAATCAACAACGGAGCACTCAATATAGTAGCCTATCTATAATTCTATACTATAGACAAAGGCTTCCTGCTTTAGTTTGCTTTATAGAATTCAAAACTTCCAGCTTTTTGTTCATTATTCTAAGTACCCTCTCGTTACTAACTTTATCCCTCCATGATATTCTTAACATTCTCCTGTAACACCACATTTCGAATGATTGTACACGCTTACACATAGTTTCCGTAAGGGTCCATGCTTCTACACCGTACAGCAGTATGGAGAACACATAGCAACGTAGCAAACGAACTCATAAATCAACAACGGAGCACTCAATATAGTAGTCTATCTATAATTCTATACTATAGACAAAGGCTTCCTGCTTTAGTTTGCTTTTAATATTACGTAGATTTAAAGTAAACTGTGCATATTATGTATGCCTGTCAATATCTCGATCAGGGTAAACATGTGGCGGCTGTTTTTTGTGACCTCTCACGCGCGTTTGACTGTGTCGATCACAAGCTCCTGGCAATTAAGCTGCAACAATATGGAGTTGACAGATGCCTCTTGAGTTTTTTGAAGTCGTTTCTGGAGAATAGAGTGCAGGTGGTTTCCATTGATGGGGGTGCTACCAGGTCTGGACCAAAGACTTTGCAAGGCTGTTCTGTGCCTCAGGGTTCAGCGCTTGGAAACTTTCTGTTCCTCGTCATGGTAAATGACCTTATCAGCGTCTTTCCAGAAGGTGACTTCGTCATGTTCGCGGATGATGGCTGTGCGATTGTGCATGGGGATACTTTCTCTGATTTGAGGGGAAATACTGAAGTTGCTCTCGAAAAGTTGACTGAGTGGTTTCGTGTAAATGGTTTTATGGTCAACCTAAGTAAAACTTTATTAATGCATTTCTGGTTGAGGGGGCAATACCCGATACCTCTTAACATCACCGTTGATAGCGTGGAACTCCCCCAAGTCCAAGACACGCGGTTCTTGGGTTTCCAGTTTGATGCAGGCTTAAAATGGGACAGGCACATTGATTTGCTTTCGGCCAGGCTAGCGCGAGCATCTTTTGCATTGTCTCGACTTGCCCCTGCCCTTTCGCAGGAAAATATCCGAATGGCTTACTATGCATATGTTAATTCTATAATAGTGTATGGTATTGACCTATGGGGATTGGCTGCTGAGAGGGACAGAGTCTTTGTGATGCAGAAGAGAGCTGTTCGGCTACTGGCTGGACTACCACCATTTTCCCCAGCGAGGGAGTCGTTTAGGAAATTTAAGATTCTGACAGTGCCAAGCCTCTATATCCTCGAGGTTGGGAAGTATATGTGGAGGCACAGAGATGATTTCCGCATGAGACGCCCAGACCAGAGGAAGACATGGCGTGTTTTCAATCCTGTGCCTGCTCGTTTAGCGCGCAAGTCAAACTCTCTATGGGTGGTAGGAGTAAAAGTATTTAACAGGTTGAGCCCGGAAATCAGGGAGGCTTCTTCTTATGAGCAGTTCGTCAAAAGGTTGAAGGATTTTCTCGTTTCCAAGGCATTTTACACTATAAAAGAATTTTATGACATTTAGGTTTTATAGCATTAAATAATTTTTATGACATATAGGTATATAATATTAGTTGATTTATTTGGTATAAATATGTATAATTATTTTGCGCTTTATTTTATGTGATTTTAATGTGTATTTTGTTTTTAAATTTAGTTTATTTATGACATGTAGGTAATATTATTAGTTAATTTATTTAGCGGGAATCTGTACAATTTATATTTTATGAATAATTTTATTATGTTTAGATACTAAGGGTTTTTATTTTAAATGGTTCGAATGTCTATAATTGTGATTTTAAAATTAAGTATTTTTATTGTAATTAGGTATATGAATTTTGTATATTAATTTTTTGACATGTGTTTTATAACATTAAATTATTTGAATTTGAATTTGAATTTGTCAGGTAAATTTATGTGTTTCATCATACTCTACCTAAAATTATAACAACAACAACAACAACTTTATTTTCTTTTTTATACATGTGTATTATCATATCATGGAGACTGTACAGCATGATAGAGATGAGTTATGCTTTGGTACATGATATGATAATGTAAATCAAAAATTTTCAATTATATTTTATTCTAGACAATGAAGTAAGTAAACTTATGTATGTCTCACAGTCTACAATATGATCCAAAAGTAAAAGTGTTATGCAATATTTGGCATCTACATAATGTACACTACTTTGCATTTCAACAATAAATTCACAAGCATAGTGTTCACAGGACAACAAAACATAATAATCCAAATTGCCTTTTTGCAGGTGTGTAAGAGTAATTTTCAATTAACATTTATTGTTCAAGCAATTTGAAATCTTATGTCAATTAGGTAAATATCAAATTATGTTGTTATAAACTTTGTTTTAGTTTCATCAAGTTTTATGATTTGTTAATTAGTTATTATGTAGAAGCTTTCAATTCTGCTTTCTGGTTTAATGATACATTGTTCAATACTTTTTTTATCATAATAATTCAGAGCCTTCTAGAATTTAGATATCAAAAGTTCAAGAGGAAGTCTGAAAATTAAATATGTTGTGATGAAAATTTAAAAATATTTCATTGTTTTATAAAACATAGTCTATTGTTTAATTAACAACTGTAAAGAGCACCCACAGGTCTGGCATGAGAGGAATTATATATTATTTTTTATTCTGTTGAATATTTTGACTTGTCATGAATTAGTATAAAATCAGTCATAAATATGTCTTGATGGAGGATAAGTGGGGTAAAGCAAGAAATAATGTAAAATTCTTGTTCTTTCCTAAACATTAAACAACAATAACCTGTGTTCATGCAATATTATGTTGTTAAGAAGTCAAATAACATGCATAAATTTCATAACTTGTCATAGCCTTGTAAGGCCCACCATACTATTTTCTTTAAATCTTATTTTGACCCTTGCTGTATATGGAATAGTGGCAAATATCGGTTGTTCGTAAAATAAATCAAACAAAGGAAATGCGACTTCATTATGTTTATGAAAAGTTTAAATTTCATTGAAGTGGAGTGTACATTTATTAAACTAATTTTATACTTTAACTTTGTGTTACCTATTAACTGACTTTTGAGTCTCAAGATACAGGCTCAGCCTAGTTTGAGACTCTTGGGATATCTTTGTGATTATTGTTAATTCGTTTAATTATTCAATAAACTATTCTTATTCTTATTCTTATTCTTATTGTAGTGAACATTGGGCCTTACGAGGATAGAAGTATAATAAATTATTAACATGTTGAAGTCAAAAACATTGCTTACAAAACCATGTGTATATGTCGTGTTATATGGCCTTAGAAGTTAGTAACAGCTGTCATAGAGAGGTTAATTCACAAAATATAACTTTTTATACCTTTGTATGAGATGTAATATTAATAGAATACCTAAAAAACCATGACCTAGGTAAATAATACACTAATTCTATTGCTGTTTTACTCACACAGAACATGAGTAGTGCAGCAATACAATTTGAGTGTGAATGTTGAAACTGGAACTGGAAATTCTTCGTAAAGAGTAAACAATATGAGTCACCTTATATCCTTATTAGATTCTAGTTAGAATCTATACATATACATTCCTTCAAAACAATTATAGAAATTTCAACCTTAGAACCCTTATTATACGGCCTCTGCGTCAACTAAGTTTGTTCCAGCTGTTTGGAGTCACGCAAACCCAGGTTCAAGCATAGCTCTCTCACGACATTGCTAATGCAAATGCTCGCCGACCGGAACGACAATTATTCACGCCGTGCCCTTAATAACACCCTAATAACACTCACCAGCAGTTGAGCTTCTTTATAGACGACAAATCCGACTGCTTAGAGCGCGCGATCACCATCTCTTCAGTCAAACGAGCCATGGTTAACAATTCACAACACTTCACTGGTTTAATGGATAGTAACAAATTTATTACAAAACACTAAGGTTCGTTCAGATCGGAGCAAGGTGAGGCATGGTGCCCCGGGTCACGGCAGCCACGAAGCGAGCGTGAATAAAAACTGAAAGAAAACAATGCACGGTCGTGACGGTCGGCCGCAATCCATCTGTCACCCTGACGAGTGTTTTTTCACTGACTTCACTGTTACTGTTAACTACCTTTCATATAGCTATTTTGGTACTAAAATAAAAGCGAAAGATGGAAAATATGAAAGTAAAGACTTACTGGAAAATATTAATGTATAAAACACAGATATTTCCCTGTTTTTAGTGATAAAACTAGCTTGCAGCAGTATTTATCACTGAAAATGAAAATAAGCATTTTTGAAGTTAAACGAAGTCGAAAACGCTTCTGAGCTGTCATTCTCGTTTCGTTTATGCGTTAATCATGCGTTAATCACAATTTTAGCCACAAGATATTAGGCAACATTTAGATAATTTAATTATTAGATTACTTCAATGTTAAGCTAAAAGTGTTAAAAATAAAGCTTTTTGAAATAAAAATCGGTTCATCGGTATTCTTACCTGGTTTTTATTGAACTGAAAACGTTTCCGTTTTAGTTCTCAAAACGTTTCAATTCTATGACGTTTACAGTAATTATTTGACAGTGACAGCTAATCCAATCCTAACATTTGAGGAGTTGGAGACAAATTCTATCTGCAAATTTTTGGTGAAAAATGGAGTCCAACGGGCTCGACGACAAGGATGTCGGGCCGGAGGTCCAGATTAACTTCCCTGAATCAGTTACAAGCCGCATAGAGGAGCTCATGGGCGGTACGGAGCAGTTCGATAGTGAAGAGGTAAACAAATTGAATATCTGTATTTTACCATGAACTGCGGCATATTTGCCACTAATATGTAAAATATATCGAACGTTTTAGTGCCATTAAGGTCTTATTTATAGTAATAAACCCGAAAGTTTGATAGAAAGTGCCCAATAAATAGCTACTTCAAAATTGCAATTCACACACAAACGTCTTCCAGTTTCGCATTGAAAAAATTGAAATCCTTCGTATTGTTGTATCCTGTACTGCGTATTTATTAACTAATTTAATTCTTCATTACGGTATTTAACGGTTGAAGTATTATTTTACGTCTTGTCCTTTTGACCCAGATTTGTTTAAAAAAAATAAACATTCAATAATTATAAGAACAAAGATTTAAAGGTAAAAATAAAAATAATAATAAATTGAAGACTAACAACAAAACCTGGCAAGGCCTCATTAGTTAGACTATTACCTATAACATGTATTAAAATTCTAATAAGTCTTATTTTATTTTAATAACATTTGTAACACTTATAGCTAGCATTACAAACTTAGTATTACAAATATAATTATCACATACATTCATTCACAAAGCAAGTGTTTCACAAAAGTACCTAGCCAACTAAAAAAACTGTCTTACGAAGAAAGACTTAAAGTGCTGAAGCTCACAACGTTAAAAGATCGCCGGGAACATGGAGACCTGATTGAAACATATAAGATTCAGGCTGGTTATTATGATATAAGCCAATTTCAAGACCTGTACAAGCATAATTATACAAGTGAACCTGTACAAGTGAACTATGATTTAGACGTACCAGCTTTAGCTGCCTGTCTAAAATAAAAAAAATAAATAATAATAAATAAATAAAAAATAATAGCAACACCCGTCTGCGAGGCCACCAATTCAAGTTAATATCTGAACTGTCTAAAAACAACCCCCGCAAACATTTTCTAAGCAGCAGAGTGGTCATAAATGGAATAAACTACCAGTAGATGTGGTTTCGGCACAGAACATCAACCAGTTTAAGAACCAATTAGACAAATACCTATCAGTTAAAATAATAACAAAGTGTGAAATCGCAGATCTCAGTTAAATAAATGTATTCCTAGAATTGAAATTGAAGTATGTCACTTTATTGATAAACAATCCTCTTTATTTTCAGTTTGACGCAGTCTCATACATCAACCGAGTATTCCCCACAGAACAATCCCTCGCTGGTGTAGAAAGCGCAGCAGCCCGCTGTGAGATGAGATTAGCCGGAGTCGAGGCTGACATTAGAAGATTAGTACGGGACCAGGCTCAGCAGAGACAAGATGGACATGAGGCCCTATTGCAGGCACAGCAATGTATCGCTGACTTAGCTCTACAGGTAACGGTTATCTAGTGTAGTCACAGTCACCATTAAATATATCAGAGCAACCATTGTGCTCACAAAAACTGAAGTAGGCCTCTATTGTCATGGCGTAAATGGGGTAAATGAGCAAATTTGATGCTCGACAGCCCACTCTAGTCCGGTCGAGCGTCCCTACGTAACATAACATTGTCATGGTGTTCTACTTGCCACTAGAATGCATTTTCAGCTATTTTTGAATACTGTGGCTGTTAGAATGAAAATAGAAGCCTGTTCTGATATTTAATATCTTTTACACATACACTCTAGAGCATGATCAGATATGTTTTAACACTGGCCATTCTAAAATATATATTATGGTAAAAGTAATATGAGACTGGCTGGAGTTGAAGCTGACATTAGAAGATTGGTATGGGACCAGGAACAGTAGAGAGTAGACCTTTTGTTCCACTTTTCTGTTTTGTCACGCATAAAACTCTTCCTTTTCAGGTGACAGACATAAACAAGAAAGCCGGCCGCAGCGAAAGCATGGTCCGAGAGATAACTGCCGAGATCAAACAACTGGACCGAGCGAAGAGCAACCTAACTGCTGCTATAACTGCGCTGAATCATTACCACATGCTGTGTGGTGCTGCTAGTTCGTTACGGGCGATGGCTGCTAAGAGACAATATGCTGCTTTGTTGCCACCCTTACAAGCTGTCATGCAGGTATAGCTATCCCGATTCTCGTGTTGGTGGACCAGAATTAAAAATAGATTACTAAGCGAAACCATAGTTTATAAGCACTTTCACAGTGGGGTATATAGGGTGCTCGTGAGCATTTCAAAAGATTTTAATGCTGAATTCCTGACCATATTTAGAGTCTTTAATGTTATATAAAATTTCCTGGATTCGGATTGGTTTCAGAGATAATCAAATATATTTCCGAAATAAGTTTTTCGACATAACTCGTCATAAAACTTCTTTTTGATTACAATGCTATAGTTCAAGAAATATTATTTGAACGACTCTTATTTTACTTATGACCTTTTGTTTTGCGTTAACACTTACTAGATAATCGGCAGTCGAGCACTTTTCTATTGTTAATGACTCAAAGCAAAAGGTCGTAAGTGAGATAAGAGTCGGACAAATAATATTTTCCGAACTATTATTGATATTTCTCGCGTGAATTTTATTCTGTTCGTGATGTTCATAAGTAGTACAGATACCCTGATTCTGCCCACTACATCTTTAATACCACACATGGTCATCGACTTAATTAAATAACATGATGCAGGTTATTATTGAAACTGAAGATTGAAATGGAGATTTTAAACAAAATAATGGGATTGAAGTGTCACTGACCATTATTTCATGAAAGATTGATGGGGAGCAGCGTCATCATAGTGGGCACATTACTGCGATCGCCAATCCGCTTACCCAGCGTGGCGATTATGGGCATTTACCTCCTAATGCATCTATACGCATAGTTAATAGGAGAGACCTACGTCCAGCCGTGGAATATCATCGGCTGATGAATGGTTAACGACACTTCAGTATACGTGTTTTATCGAACATATTAAATAACGAAGTATTGTTACATTTAACAGGTTCTAGAGCATTTCTCGTGCTACCGCGACATTCGGTCGCTGAGCGCGCTACGTGATGACGTCACAGAGCTGCGGCACTCGCTGGCGGCGCAGATACTCGCCGATTTCAAGGAGGCCTTCACTGGTGCGTGCCTTTATATAGCCCGCTGCCTTTATATAGCCCATCGCCTTTCTATAGCCCATCGCCTTTCTATAGCCCAGAGGTCTGTGTGCTTACCACGAGCTGCTGCCACGTTATTAACGCGGATTTACTTTCTATTCATCTCGCTCGATCTCGCATATTGGTGCAGGAGAGGCAATAAGTCCTATAAAAAACAAGTTCGCGTTTATAACGCAGCGGCAGCTCATAGTACGGCTACTGTTGTGACTGTTGTTAGATTATTTTATTCACCGACCTGTGTATACTTTACTTTTTGGATAATTTTGAGGTATTAGAAATGATAAGAATTTTCAAAATTTAACATACGTTCGTGGTAAAAGTCGAATTTCGTGTATATTTTTGGAAATATAGATATTTTAGAAAAAATAATATTTGTTAAAATATCCACGCAATATCCCTTGAGAGCTCATTTTGTGACCAGGCGCAGATCCAGGACTTGGTTCAGGAGGGGGGGATTGACCTATGATATGATAGTATTTTATGTTTAAAACAGCACCTGAGCATACCTAAGTCCAGTGTCCGCGCCTGTTTGTGACCGTTATTAATATGACATTAATATATATTTCTTATTGCAGCGGGCAAAGCGAGTACCGTGTCAGCCAAAACGCTGGGCGAAGCGTGCGGGGTAGTCGACGCACTCGAACCTAAAGTCAAGCGGGAACTGCTTACTTGGTTCACTGCTATGCAACTACAGGTACTATCCGACCGTCCGACCGATCATTCCAATCAACATTTATGCTAGAACGCTGGTCGTCCTTCCGTACATCCATCAAAATTTCCGACCGATCGTCTACATCTGAGTGTGTATATCTGTCTGTAATACAATACGCTGGACGAAGCGTACGGGCTCACTGTTATAGGTGGGATTGAATGTAATTGTTTTCAAATATGTGTTCAATATTATACTTAGTTTCAAGGTCGCCGAATGCGGAATTCCTATGTACGTGTTATGTGCCTGTAAAAATAAGTTTTCATGTTGTTTTTTTCTAGGAATACGAGCACCTATTCTCAGCCGAACAAGAATGCGCCTGGCTCACCCACATAGAGCGACGGTACGCGTGGCTCAAGCGACATCTTTTAGCGTTCGAAGACGGAGCGGGCGCAGTTTTCCCACGCGTGTGGCGCATCAGCGAGCGAATCACCACTCACTTCTGCGAGGTGACTAATTTTTCAACAATATTTTTCTTTTTACGTTGGCGGTGACGTTTTATGTAAAGAACGACTGATTTTATGCAATATTTTATCCATCAAAAAGAAAATCTAGAAGAACCGATTTTAAACTACGCAATCTACGCATTGATGTCGACTTTCTTTAAAAAAAGAAGAGAGTAAAAATTGTGTAAACCTTACTACTTGTGTAACTACCGGGCCAAAGACATTGGTTACTTATCGATCTAATTTATAATGGATCGCTTGCTAGTTTACTAACTCCAAGGACTAAATGGAACAACCTATTCGAGTCCCGATATTGGATCCTAAGCTATTGTCGTCGCAAAGGCATCATGCCGACCGGGCCATAAATCACCGGGTCGGCCACGCCCCCTTTGCTACCTGCTTGTAGGGATGCGTGCCGCAACCTTCGCACATTATCGAACACTAAAAGCGGTATATTTATGTGTATACTAAATATATTGCAACAATAACAAACATTACAATTAGAAAATACCAAGTAGATAGTAATAACCGCTATTATGATTAACCGTTTAGGTAATTGTATAATAACCTATTCTAATTCTAAAATAACTCAAACATCAAACCTAACAACTTAAATATACTACATACTACTTAATAAATAAATATTTATAAATATAGGAATTAATTCTACTTATAACTACCATGCATATGCATAGTACTGTTTCATAGAACAAGCGCGGTTCATCGATAAGAAATATCGACTTTAGCCGCATCTCTCTGACAGCTCGTTTTTATTGCCCGACCGGCATGATGCCTTTGCGACGACAATAGTGAATCGTTGTTATTGATTCATCCTCATCGAGAGGCGATTCGCGTGGCTCAAGCGACATCTACAAGCGTTCAAGGACGGAGCGGGCGCGGTTTTCCCACGCGCGTCGTGCATCAGCGGGTGCATTAGGACTCACTTCTTCGAAGTTACGTTTAGAAAAAGTTAAATAACATATTTTCACACGGAACAGCGAATGCATTACCAATCACTTAGTAGGTGGGATTCGCCGATTCTGACCCACGATTTCATGGCTTTCAATTATAACTTTGTAAGCGCTACCTGTATGATTGATCATCAAAAATACAACACTCTGGGTCTAGTATTATTTAATTTTATTTGTAGCTTTCAGCTAGTATCAGTGTTAGCCAGTTATCCTGCAGGCGATATAAACTGGCCCTTCTCACTGTCTCATTCATACAGTGCGACAATGACAAGTCATATACCTCGCAGAGATAACAGTATCGTTCTTATACTAAAGACGAGACTTGAGCAAGTTATGTTGGCAATTAATTTAAATCTGTAAAATGTTGTAACAATTATTTACATTATTCTACAATAGTAGTATAAGCGGAATAGAGTAACAAGATAAACCACGTCGGCTTAATGATATTTTTAAGGAAAAATTTGTAAATTATTTTATTAATATAAGTCAATTAAAAAAAGAGAACCTAACTTTCAAACACTGGATTACAAATTATCACAAATATTTTAACAGGTGACCAAAACCCAGCTTACCGCGTTACTAGCGGCTCGACGAAGCGAACTAGACGTGAAGTTACTTCTGTACGCGATACAGAAGACGTATGCCTTCGAGTTGCTTCTTCATAAAAGGTTTCAAGATGATGGTGAGGTTTGCAGAGTTACTTTTTTACATTCGACTGTCTCGTCAGCTTGGAGATCATAAAGACACGAGTCGTTTTAATAGTCACAATATTCGATTGCTTAATGCTAGCACCAGATTAAAAATAAACAAATATGGCTGACTTTCAATTGCATTTGTTGTCTTTGACACGTATCATAAAACACGTTCGTAGATTTATTTTGACGTTATGACTAGGTAATAAATATCAATAATTTTAGAAAGTATGTGAACTAAAGTTTTAAGGTTTTAACTTGGCGATCAGGCCAAGATTGTGTTCTGAAAGTGCGTAATTATAAAATAATGCAGGTTTTCAACGGGCGCTAACTTTACATACACAGAATTAGATTTGGATAGAAGAAACAAGTTCATTCATTTGTATGGCTGCCGAGCATGTCAGATTTTGTACTGAAGTTGTTACTTGCAAATATCATTAATTTTGTACTGAAGTTGTTACCCTTTTCCTGCAAAATAAATGTGTTTGTTTGTTTGTTTGTTTGTTTGTTTGCCTATGATTTTAAATATGTCTCAGGCCCTTGAGTATTCATGTTTTTTTTTGTGTTGTTGCAATTAATATTACTTAAGGAGGCATTATTAATGTTTTTGTTCACTTCAACTTACAAAATTTGACGCCCGAAAGCTGCAAGCTGCGATTAAAGACGGACAACTCAGTAGATTTTACTGAGTTCATTTGACACGCTAAGTAGATACGTTTGCTTGATCTATGGTATATATGACATCTGTGTTTACATATAATAGTGAAAACTATCCCGTTAGCTCACGCTAGTGTTATTATTCCTAAAAAAAGATTATATCTTTTTTCCAAACTTTTGGTACTTACTTTCGAACCCTTAGTTATATGCTCCTTGTGATACGCCTTAACCGTATTTTTTTGTACTTTTTTATGTCAACTTCTAGTACATTTTTCATTCATTATTCGTTTCAAATTTGATATGCAATACAGGTGCTACTCTACCAGACAGTGCTGAAGTAAATGTTGACCCTCAGGCCGTTTTCGACGCAGACGCTAAAGACGTAAGTCTCTTTACTATTCGTAATATTACGTAACATTCATACGCAGGATTTTTATTTTTATTGTTCCAGTATGAAATAACCCAACTCTTAATCTTGGTATCGCACAATCTTGGTACCTCATTAATTATGATCTTGATCAATACCTCACCGATATGTTATTATTAAATTATTATTTATTGAAACAAACGTTTATACGAAATTACAGTATATCACCAATGTTCCATGAAACTAAACTTAAACAATTGAAAAAACAAGACACGATATACGTATACACATTACAAATAATAATAAAAGGAGTCATATTTGTGTAAGTTCTTTATGGTGAATAAACATATTTTTCATTTTGAATTGTAATGTAACTAAACTGTTAAATTCACGTTTTAACGATTGTGGGTAACTTGCTTCGGGGAGAAGAAATTTAAAAATAAATGAGTTTCTTATTAATCACATAGTTGAAATGTTGATATGCCTTAAAATGTATATTTATCACAGCCAGGAACTATGGCCTCGCGCCCAGGCGGCCCATGGGTCGGTATCATCGGCAGCTGCTTCGAGCCGTATCTCTCCATCTACATCAGCAGTCTTGACTCCAACCTGGCTTCTCTGATGGAGAGGTTTATACAAGTTAGTATAGTAACCCATTGATCACAGCCGCCGACGGCCGGTCTGTCTGAACCCGAGACAGACCATGGTCTCACGCCTATAGGTCGGCGTCTGTTTCGAGCATTAACTCTTCATTTTTCATATTTATCAACGCAGTTTTCCTTTTTATCAAAATCGGTTACATGGTTCCTAAGAACACATCTTCGTATGTCTTATAGTTTCAGACTTTCCCATACTGACCGATTTGAATGGGCCACCCTGTATAGTAGCAATTATACATATGTATACCGGCAATACCGATTGTCGACTTCGAGAGATCAGGGTGCTTAGCCAAGTTGCCAATCGCTAGCGCTTCATCGTTAATCGCAGCTAACTGTCTTTGTCGCACTAATATGAAAGAGTAACAGAGAGGGAAAACTACGTTACGCTACTAAGCGCTAGCGATTGGCATCTTGGCTAAGCACCCAGGATGCTTAGCTAAGTTGGCAATCGCTATCGCTTAGTAGCGTATGGTAGTTTTCCCTCTCTGTCACTTTTTCATATTAGTGCGACAAAGACAGCTGCCTTTCGTTTACGACTGACGATTAAGCGTTAGCGATTGGCAACTTGTCTAAGCACCCAGATAGTATACTTCTTTTTTTTTAGAAATTACTGACAATAAAAACCAACCTTGCATTGAAAATGTGGGTAATTTCCAGTGTACGTCATTGATTACAGCTAAATATATGTGTTATTTAAGTAATCAATTCGTACCAATAATAACATAAACCATTAAAACAGTATAATAACTAGAACGTGGATATATCTTTTAACGGTTTGTTTACATTCATCGCAATTTCTATAAAATGAACTGTACTTAATAGTAGCACTTAATACGAGTTTCCATATACTTAAAAAAATCTACCCTTCTGACACTTCCAAAAATCCCCTAAGGGGCCTAATCTAAGGCCCAAGAGGTCGCATACAACAAGAAGGCACTTTTTTTTGGGCCACCTTGTACAGTGAGAACGATACACCGTTAGTTTTTCGTTAAATTTAGGCTGCATGGTACCAACCAGCCTAAATTTAACGGAAACAAAAAAATAACGGTGTATTTCTGAACTCAACAGTACGTTAATCCGAGCTACCTTCATCGCTTTTAGCTCCGAAAAAAAAAATGTATACGAGATCACTTGGCAATACTGACGTAGATAAGACAGTACTAGTGTCTCTTTTTTGTCAGCCTCCGTAGTCTAGTTGGTAGTGACCCTGCCTACGAAGCTGGGGGTTCCGGATTCGAATCCCGGCGAGGGTATTATTTGTGTATTTATTTATCACAAATATTTGTTCCTTGGTCATGGCTGTCTATGTATTTAAGTATCTATATGTATCTATCTACGTATTATATATATCGTCGCTTAGTACCCACATCCCACATCACAAGCCTTAATTGAGCTTACCGTGGGACTAGGTTGATTTGTATAAGATGTCCCCAGATATTTATTTATTATTATTTATTATACAATTCTACTGTATGTGTCAACTGTACGTTAGTTGGAGTTACTTACTTGCTTAGCCAAGTTGCCAATCGCTAGCGCTTAGTCGTCAATCGCAGCTAACTGTTTTTGTCGCTCTAATATGAAAGAGTGACAGAGAGGGAAAACTACGATACGCTACTAAGCGCTAGCGCTTTTCAACTTGGCTAAGCATACTGGTTTATCGCTTTTAGCTCCGAAAAAAATGATGTGTACAAGATCACTTGGCAATACTGACGTAGATAAGACAGTACTAGTGTCTTTTTAGGACGCAAAAGCGCCAGCGACTCCCGGAGCGCCAGCGGAAGCGGGAGCGGTGCTGTCGTCGTGCGCGGACCTGTTCCTGTTCTACAAGAAGTGCCTCGTGCAGTGCGCGCATCTCACTACCGGCGAGCCTATGCTGGGTAACACATCATTTAGGACGCAAAGGCCCCAGCGACCCCCGGGGGGGGCTGTCGTCCTGCGCGGACCTGTTCCTGTTCTACAAGTGCCTCGTGCAGTGCGCGCATCTCACTACCGGCGAGCCTATGCTGGGTAACACATCATTTAGGACGCAAAGGCCCCAGCGACCCCCGGGGGGGGGCTGTCGTCCTGCGCGGACCTGTTCCTGTTCTACAAGAAGTGCCTCGTGCAGTGCGCGCATCTTACTACCGGCGAGCCTATGCTGGGTAACACATCATTTAGGACGCAAAGGCCCCAGCGACCCCCGGGGGGGGCTGTCGTCCTGCGCGGACCTGTTCCTGTTCTACAAGAAGTGCCTCGTGCAGTGGCATCTCACTACCGGCGAGCCTATGCTGGGTAACACATCATTTAGGACGCAAAGGCCCCAGCGACCCCCGGGGGGGGCTGTCGTCCTGCGCGGACCTGTTCCTGTTCTACAAGAAGTGCCTCGTGCAGTGGCATCTCACTACCGGCGAGCCTATGCTGGGTAACACATCATTTAGGACGCAAAGGCCCCAGCGACCCCCGGGGGGTGCTGTCGTCCTGCGCGGACCTGTTCCTGTTCTACAAGAAGTGCCTCGTGCAGTGGCATCTCACTACCGGCGAGCCTATGCTGGGTAACACATCATTTAGGACGCAAAGGCCCCAGCGACCCCCGGGGGGGGCTGTCGTCCTGCGCGGACCTGTTCCTGTTCTACAAGAAGTGCCTCGTGCAGTGGCATCTCACTACCGGCGAGCCTATGCTGGGTAACACATCATTTAGGACGCAAAGGCCCCAGCGACCCCCGGGGGGGGCTGTCGTCCTGCGCGGACCTGTTCCTGTTCTACAAGAAGTGCCTCGTGCAGTGCGCGCATCTCACTACCGGCGAGCCTATGCTGGGTAACACATCATTTAGGACGCAAAGGCCCCAGCGACCCCCGGGGGGGGCTGTCGTCCTGCGCGGACCTGTTCCTGTTCTACAAGAAGTGCCTCGTGCAGTGGCATCTCACTACCGGCGAGCCTATGCTGGGTAACACATCATTTAGGACGCAAAGGCCCCAGCGACCCCCGGGGGGGGCTGTCGTCCTGCGCGGACCTGTTCCTGTTCTACAAGAAGTGCCTCGTGCAGTGGCATCTCACTACCGGCGAGCCTATGCTGGGTAACACATCAGGGAACATACCCATACTACATGACCTGTTTAGAGGGGGGGGGGGTCCGTCAAAGTACCACTCTTGGTCACCACGGGGAGAGGGGTCTGGTACCTTGTAACGTGACTAGTATATTTCGAGATTATTTTGTAATAACGTAATTTAAATTTGTTTAAAGCCAAAAGTACAATTCTACAATTTAACCTACGCCTGCACTCTTACAGTACGCGTTTTCATAGACCCAAAAATACTACGTGAAAACTAAGGGGCGGTCGGGTTGTCTTGGCATATACTACGCTTGGTCACCAGGGAGGAGGGGGGGAGGTCAAAAACGCTTAAAAAAGGGTCACGTAGTATGGGTATGTTCCCTCATCTATATATGTAAAAATGAAATGTGTTTGTTCGTTACCTATAAACTCGAGAACGGCTGGACCGATTTACGTTATTTTGGTATTGAAATGTTTGTATTAGACCGCAGAAGGTTTAGGCAGTGTAAAAACACGTAAATATTGTGATGATAATTAGAAAACAGTGATTCTTTTTCCCATACAAATTGTTCCTACCTAACAACTTGACAATGACGTCGACGTTAATGACAGGTGCGTTCTAAACTTACATTAAATACGGGTGCGTTCCAAACGTGATTTTATTAAATGTATCTTGGCAAAAAAAAAATATTTATTTTTATTTTATTTTATTTATTCAGAAAACCAACAGCTAACAGTAACAAATACAGGTTTTGTTCAATATGTAACAGCAAAGCCAATTACAGGTTTTTGCATATAGGATACAAGAATAAAAGATACAGAATTATACCAAAGACATAAGAAAAAACAGGCATGCAGAGACACATTGTAGGAAAATGAAACAAAAGGAACGACAATGGTATAGGCAAATACCTATTCATCTTCTGCGGGTGGGAAGCAAAGAAACTGGATGCTATAGTATTTTTGATGATTGCGGGATTCAATCAATGTAAATCTAGATGATTATTGCATTGGCACAGTTCATTCAGCGACCTCGCAGCTCGGATAAAATAAGAATTTGTACGATAGTTAGTTTTGGTCTGTAGAAGTGATAAGGGACGGTAGTACCGGGGTGAAGGTCTAGGTATACGAATATTAATATTTTTTACCAATTTTTTATGTTTGAATATGCTTGTGTCAGACCAATAATTCAGAAGTATTCCTGTTCGTTCCATTATATTTACCTATACAGGGTGGGTGCGCCAAAGTATTTATAAAATTGCAACTTAGATTATTGGAACTCCGAAAATTTTTCTTATACAATTTAACTTCATAATGATCGGTATTTAGAATAATCTTTGTTCATAATCATCATCACATAGAATTATTTATGTTCATAATATTGTGTTTCATACATATTTTTAGTACTAACTTTTATGTTTATATAATTTTTCACTATACTTATTTTATGCTATATATTCTAATGTTATAGGTATTTATTTTTATATTTTTATCTGTACTGGTTTTATGTGTGAATTATTTTTGTTTAATTAAATATAAATCGTACTATTACTGTAAACTAGCTACCTGCACAAATCAGGGTCGCGTTTTATAAAGTTACAATTCACAATTTCGCTGTTTGCCTCTCTTTCTAGCCAATATGTGCGTGCGTTAGAGAGGCAAACAGCGAAATTGTAAATTGTAACTTTATAAAACGCGACCCAGGTTGTGGCAGAGAAGGTACTGTACTAAACGGGTTCCCTCTAAACTTTTTTTGTCCGAAACGCTTAGGACATAACAGACTTGGTATAATCTATTTTGGCATCAACTTAATGAGACAGAAACATCACTTGGCTTAAATAACAATATTTCGAATATTATTTTGTCCGAAACTATCTTGGCATATCATTAATTACGCCGAGTGTTATAAGACAGAAATTAGATTTGCATTTTTTTTTTGGGCATGTAGCCACATGTTCGAAACTTGCCTATTTCGTCAGGCAGAATTTGCTGTGAGGGTGAAAATTTCTGCAGTGAGCGAGCGAAGCGAGCGAACAAAACCTTCCGGGGCAGATCCGACTCGGATAGGTTAGGTTAGAAGACTAAGGCGGGAGCTTGCTCCCGCCTTAGTCTTCGAGGTTATTTTTTTTTAGCAACCTAGAAAGTACTCAGCTCAGTAACACAGTAAGTAACGTATAGAATATTACTACTACCTCGATTATATTGAGAGGTTGTAATTATTCCTTCTCTGTTATGCTAAAACAAACTATGCCGATACTTTTTATGCACATCCAGATTATGCCTCATCATAAATAGGAGCATCGAAATTATGCTCGAATAATATTCGAACAACTCGAGATCTGCCACAAAGAAATATGCTAAAGTTGAGTATGTCACAACAGTTTCTGCACAAAACCCATTATGATTACATAGTTTATGTTATTCATAAAAGAATTATACCACAACAGAGTGAACCTACTGGGAAAATGTTTATAAATAAACAATTTATTTCAAATAACTTTATGAGTATAGATTAATCTACTTGACGACTTTAGGAGGATAAAATTTCGAAATAAAAATCGTTATGAACATTGTAGGTAGAAGTATAATTTTTAGTAAGAAAAAAAGTATGAGAAAAAATTTTCGGAGTGTTGATGATTATGAGTAAAAAACGGTATTAGTAAAAATATTCGAAGAAAAAATTGTATAAGTGCCAATATGGACCCATACAGGGTTGGGCGGATTAAGTGTCCTATTGAAAAACATTCGTTTATCTATTGAAATATAACTGTTTTTCATACCCTGTATATCATTTTAAATCGTCGATTTAATCAGCTTCATGGCTTCTGAAACTCATTTTCATAACATTTAGTTGTATATATTTTTAAGAACAAATGTAAAAAGCGGTGTTGTTGGATAATGGTGCAGCGAGCATTAAAAATCGGGCGAGATTATCAACTGACCATAAAAGTAAATATCAATGTATGTTTTAATACTGCACACCATAAATTGTTTCAAGGAGTCCTCTGCTTCCAAATTCAAGCCGAAATTGGGTAAGCTTTAAATGATTTGAGTCAGCAAAGTACCAATAAGCACCCATGGGCATTTTTTACGAAACTGTGCCTCTTATTATATAATCTTCGATAAAATTATTAAATTGAAGCGGGGTTAATATTTTGCGCACTGCAAAATAATCACAAAATGTGAGGCCTTTATAAAACAGATAATTTATATATGTGCCCTCTCTCTTTAAAAAATATAAGAGTTAAATACAAATCAATGCAGAGTTTTATTGAGACGGGTTAAGGCTAAGATGCAAGTTTATACTAGGGTTAGATAACCTAATATGACATCACAAGGCAGATAAGGTAGTGCGTGCCGGATGAAATTCCTTATATGACATAATGCTTCAAAAAATACATGTTAAAGGGGAGTTTATCAAATTTATCAATTGCTGCGGTAAAATATAGAATGTTTCTGATATAAATAACACCAAGATTTGTAACATTGTTTTGTTTTTAAACTTTTATACCACTTTTTAACTAGGACACTTAATCCGCCCAACCCTGTAGATAAAAGATAAATCCATTTCCATTTAAAATTCTCTTGAAATCATAGTATGAACTTACTATTGTATTTGACAATTCAAAAGTTAATGCTATGCCTACTTCAATAATTATGATTTGTCTCAATTATAAATATTGGATGTCAAATACCAAAGAAAAAACGAGAAGATCACGAACGTCCGATCCGAGGTGGGAATCGAACCTACGTGCTCAGCTTTCGCGGCTGATCGATCTCATAATCTTGTGTTTGTATACAGAATTGGCGGGAGTATTCCAAAAGTATCTCCGTGAATACGCTCATTCCGTACTCCGCGCTGCACTGCCGCGCGCACAGCCCACAACGCTCACGCTGGTCGCCAACTTACACACGCTCGCTACCAACCAGCCTGCCAGGTGTGTAGAGAATACGCCAACTTACACACGCTTTAAAAATTTCATGATTTAAAAGTTACCATAGTAAGGCACTGGTCTCACCGCGAGCTACTAAGCTATGAACTATCGGCTATAAACACGAACGAAAGATACGCACTCCTATGTAAATAAAAGGGACACGGCGAAAGGGAGTGCGTATCTTTTATTCGTGTTTATAGCCGATAGTTCATAGCTTAGTAGCTCACGGTGAGACCAGTGCCTAATGGACTGCTATATCATCCAATAGATCTCCGGTCTTCCATCTCCATTTCAAGCAAATAAGTTGGCAGATTGTATTGTTGATCATCTATTGCCAATGATAATCGCGTGCCTGCTCGAGATCTTTAAACTGCCCTCGGACTCTAATTCAAGTAAAAATATAACACTTATAAGGAATATTTGGTTTTAGTACCCGTTACAGTGCAGCGGAAATATCTCGAGTGACGTCCGTCATCACCACGGCGGAATACTGCCTCGAAACAACAGTGCATCTGCAACAAAAGTTAAAGGAAAAGGTAATTATCACAACCAAACTTTAATTATAGTTAATTCAAGTTTTTCGCACAAAGTGACTAAAAATGTTTAAAAAGATGTTCAAAGTGACTATATAATAAGTGGATTCCTGCCAGACCTATTCTGAGTCTCAAAACCTCACAGACAGGCTTTGGAACTCTATTAGGTCCCCCTCCTAGGGGATAAATTGAAAACAAACATGATCTCATACAAAAATCACCACTCCGTCACGTTTGAATAAACGAAACAACATAAGACGTACACAAAATAAGACAACGAAAATAATTTTGAACCAGTAACCATTGTGTATTAAGGGCGGTAAACAAGAAATTGTGAACGAGTGTGAAAGTAAAGCCCAGGCTTTTCTTCACACGAGTTCATAATTCTTGTACCGCCCGTGGCACACACAATGTTTTTCATCACACCTGTGAGGCAAAAAAAGTAAATAAAACTATATATTTTCACAAAACTACTCTAAAATGGTCTAAATCATTTATCAAAATCAGGGATGACTTAAATTCATAATTTTTATAAAGGAAAGGAAAGGCGCCGTGCCGCGCTAGTGCAACGTAATGTCGTATGAAAAATCCATTATTGCCCATGGGCATAATACAGCTCATTACGTTCAAGTATGCCTGTGTATAATAACACTTTTTACGAGCAGGTGCGATGAAAATACTATTACAAAGCCGAAATTATAAGGGATCTCTTTCAGCTAACCTTAAACTAACCGAGTATACAAGTGAAATAATATACCCTGTTTTAAAAAATGTGTATTCCTGTCAGGTGGTCCCGCGACTCGCAGAGCGTATTGATCTGACTCCAGAGCAAGAGTTGTTCCATGCTCTCATTGGAGATTGTATTGCTGCATTAGTCGGCGAATTGGAAGCTGCCTGTGAACCCGCGCTACAGGTAATAAAGTTGGTCTACCGCGAACTCTGTATTTCGGGGATTTGTCTCTGTCACACCAACGAAGGCGTCGTTAGAGTGACAGAGACAAATCCCCGATATTTGCGAACTTAGGAATTCGCGATAGGCCATCAGCTTTTATTCTGTACCATGTTGAAATTATTTCATTTATTTTTGAATTCTGATTACATTGACTGATGCCTTGTGAGGTTTAGCGACTTTAGTGTTCAGTCTAAACTAAAGCAAGTTAAGAAACCCTGTAAGACCTTCGGCCCGGAAGTCCCAGAATCATTAAAAATAGTAGTTAATAGCGATTTATTTTAATTTAGAACTAGAATAAGAACGCCAACGTTGTGAGGACATAATTATGATTTTCATTTTTTTTTCAATTATTGACTTTACAAAAGGCTATTAATTTAAACAGAGAATGTCTGCGAGATTGTAAGCAAATAATACTACTACATATGCAACTCCATGCTCTCGATAATTTCTCTCTACTTCGTTGTATTTAGGTTATATCGGTAAACTTTTAAAGGAGACTGATTTTCTTTTGATTTGCATTAATTTTCAACCTTTTTTGACACTCGGAGCTACCAGTTCATGTTATTTTCAGACCATGGCACGAGCGCCATGGCTCCACGTACAGACAGTGGGTGACCAGAGTACGTATGTGACTCAAATCATAATGCACTTCAAGAACACCGTACCTGCTTTGAGGGATAATCTCGCATCCTCTAGGAAGTACTTCACGCACTTCTGTATAAGGTTAGTATTGTGTTATAAGTTTCATGTTTTCGTCACAGACCATTGAAGGCTTACCGTGAACTATTGACGTGTTGCCTCCCTGTCACATTTAAGCTCAAATTCACAAGTGCGATAGAGAGGCGAAACTTCGTTCGTAGACGGCCAGATCACGATTAATCATAATGCACTTCAAAAATACCGGGCCTTTATTGAGGGACAATCTTGCGTTTCTGAATAAGCTTTGTAGTGACAACGCTCAAAACTCAAAATCAATTTAAAAATGTGTGTTCCATGAGCTTACATACATTATAGTCAAAATAGGTCTACCTCTGCCCTCACCGGGATTCGAAGCAGGGACATCCAGCTTCGCAGGCAGGTTTACGACCGACTGAGCTACAGAGGCCGTCAACTGGGACGGATATCATGTATTCTGTTAACTCATTCGCGGACACACTGACGTCATAGCTGTCATAGGCCAAAGGAAACAAATGACTACGCGACGGCTACAGCCGTACTGTCCGGGAACGTGTTAAATAAATAGTGGGGCAGAACCCGTGTCTACCTACTACGGTCTCCATAAGTACTAAGTATTAATCCAACTGATATTTATTTTTGCATTTTGTTCACAGATTCGCAAATTCCTTTATACCGAAGTTTATACAAAATATTTACAAATGCAAGCCGATATCCACGGCTGGAGCAGAACAGCTACTATTGGACACGCATATGCTGAAGACGGCTTTGTTAGATCTGCCATCTATAGGTACCTTAGAGAATAAATATCCCTTAGAATGTTAAGTTCGTCTTGTCCTACCGCATGATATCGGGTTTGGACCAAAAGCTAAAATACTTACGGTCTAGAGTATATACGAGTTGCTAGAACTGTCTCGTTCGTATGATTTTGTACTTAAAAATTACGAGTACCGTTGATAATAAGTCTGCTGTGTTATAAAATGTATTTTACAATGCATATCCTCTGAAAGTGCTCTTTTTAAGGGTAAACTAATACACAGCAATTGATAGAATATAATGAATTTCTGTAGTACTTTTCTACACGATATGGTTAGTACCGTCCCGCCGTGATTGTTTTTTATTCCTCGCATAATGCAACTTAAAAATATTGTGTAATATTCGTGTTGAAATGTAGGCTTTTTTAAACTCTTGTCTACTTATAATTTAAGATCACCAACACTCGTGCAGCCAGGCCACGTTAAACACTTGTATCATAACTTATTAAATTGCTATACATATGTGTCTTTTTGCTTATGTATTGTGTACAATAAAGAATTTGAATACATACATACTATCTTCAGGGTCCGAAGTGAAACGGCCAGCGCCCGCCACATACACGAAAGTGGTGATCAAGCTGATGACCAAAGCTGAAATGATACTGAAGCTGGTGATGGCCCCGCTAGAGGGCGCGGGCGGAGGGGAGGCCTTCGTTGCACAATTTGTGCAGTTGCTGCAAGATGCTACAATACAAGACTTACATAAGGTACCAATTTGTATTTTTTTATTTCATAAGAGGCAATTCGTTATACACCGTGCGCCGGTGGAAAACAAAAAATGTAAATATGATTTACTTTCAAGAGCGTTTGTTATTACATATTGTAGAACACGTTCGTAGATTAATTTTTAAGTAAAGTTAATCAATACTAATAAATATTAATAATTTTAACTGAAAATGTAAATGATCTGAAGATTTAAGGTTATGAGTTGGTGATAAGATCAATATTGTGTTCTAAAATGACTTAATTATGAAATAATGCATGTTTAGTTATGTTTATTTTTTTTGTATTCTACCGGCGCGTGTGTTAAATATAAGTAATTATGATTTACCGCTACGGCCCAGTCGTCTACAAAGATTTGTGAGTATTCTCTTTATCATACCATTGCAAAGCATTAAGATGAACAATGGATACAAATCTTTGTGCAAATAACAACTACTATACCGGACGTGTCTTAAGCCATACTGTCTTTTAGAAAACTAAACACTTCTACAATTATGAAAAAACCCTTTACTTCTGCCTATGCTTTGCGGTTGTCGCAAATACTGGAATTGTTGGTTCAAATCCGGCACTTGTCTTCAAATAGGCTACCAAAAGTGCTACTTATTTTTATTGTTTTCTTTAGGTGCTGGACATGAAAGGCGCTAGACTCAGCAAAGCTCAACTGAGCGCTTTGGATGCCCTCTTCAAGCAAGCGGCGAGGAGCGAACCAAACTAACACTATTAATGCTTATCATTTAATATTAGCCACCTTCCACTTACACAAACACGTGGGCAGAATCGATGTAGCACACCTACTAATTAGTAGATAGGCTTCTCCGATTCTGACCCACATCAAAGGGTTAATGTTTTGGACGCCAATGACTGATATACCGGCCCCGTAGCTTCAACGTGAAAGACCTATATATACGTCACGGTCAAAATAAAATATAGACCTACAGACATGTGCGTAAAGTTCAAATTCAGTTTTGACACTTAGTAACGTGGCGTGTAAGTGACAGATTTTGTATTTGACCTGGCGTCGAAAAAAATCCTGTTCATAAGAAAATAAATAGTTGGTTTATATGTATTTATTTATTCTTCGAGATATTTAAATAGTCTAAATACTTTCAAAATAGTGGCGTCGTTTAGTTTATATTATGAAATTAAATTCAGTATTTAAATTATTTATTCGAGTGTATTATTAAGCGATTGTAAAAAAATACAAGATGTTATTCATAAATGTCTCCTAGCGTAGCAAGCCAAATCGACGAGTATTATTTTGTCCCTTTCAGTCTTATCAATATTTTTATAAGACGGATAGGGACAAACTATCATATTTATTTATCACAAATATTTGTTCCTTGGTCATGGCTGTCTATGTATTGAAGTATCTATTTATCTATCTATTATATATATCGTCTGGTACCCACATCTCAAGCCTTAATTGAGCTTATCGTGGGACTAGCTCGATTTGTGTAAGATGTCCCAAGATATTTATTATTTATTTATTAACTATACTATTCGGCTTGCTAAGTTAGGAGACTTTTATGAATAAGAGGAATATTGAATAAGTGCAATTTAGTTTATTATTGAACTTAAACTATTCGCATGCGGTGACGACCAAGTGTAATCGCCGCTTAAAGGTGTCAAGTTTTCGTATCTTATGTTGACTATAGTATGAAAGTCTTATATTGTATGTACTTGAATGCAATATTTTATTAACATTCCTATAATTATATCGTGTGTCTGATGTATTTTGTACTTATAATACACTTTTGTTTCGTATTCTGTGTTTTATTGAAATAAATCTTAAATAAGCAAATTAAAAAGATTGAAAACCGACTTCAACCGATCTCTTCAAGGTCCCATCATCAGACCCAGACTTGATGCCAACGGGACCACCTAGGGGTAATACCAAATCGATTAAAAAAAGTGACATCAGGGTCGCGTTTTATAAAGTTACAATTTACAATTTCGCTGTTTGCCTCTCTAACGCACGCACATATTGGCTAGAAAGAGAGGCAAACAGCGAAATTGTAAATTGTATCTTCATAAAACGCGACCTTGGTTCAAGATTCTCAGAAACATCGAGTATAGTTCGTGAAATATAAATTGGTAAATTTCTACCTACATTATAGAAAGAATAAACATTCAATTTATATTTCTCGAACTATAACATATATAAAAATAAAAATCGACCAAGAGCATGTCGGACCATGCTCAGTGTAGGGTTCCGTAGTTATTCAAAAACGGCTGGGTCGATTATGTTCGTAATAGTTAGTTAGAGGGGGGGGGACACAATTTTTTTTTCCGTAGCGATTATCTCCGAAAATCTTTAAATTGACTTTAGAAAAAAAAATCTTTTAGACCCTTAATTCATTTTAAATTCATTTTAAGAGACCTATTCAATGATACCTCACACTATAGGATTACAGCAAATAAAAAAAAATCATTCCCACTTCACCAATTGGGAAGGCACCCAATAAATTGTATTTTAGTTTTTATTGTACAACTTGGTTGGCGTGATTAATAATATGTATACCTGTACAATAATATTAACGGCCACTGAGCTATGCTGCGGACAGACGGACATGGCGAAACTATAAAGGTTCTTTTTTGCCATTTTGGCTACGGAACCCTAAAAACTGACCAATTGAGAACTCCCCTTTTTTTGAAGTCCGTTAAAAATTTAGTACAGACTTAGTAGGTACCTATAGTAGTAATCATTCATTTGAAAATCTGTATCCTATAAAGGCTGAGCCATACCAGAAATAATTAAACATGAATTAAACGTAAGTTGACGCGATTAAGACCCCGTTTGTCTTTAAAATATGAGAATTGGGAGGGTTTCAAATTGACACGAGTTACGAATTTCCTTTTCGCACGTGTACAGTAACGTTTTTCAGTACGCATCGCATCGCACCAATAGCACATTTCGATTCATGTGCAAATTTTTTTTTTTTGACGAGGGCGAAAGTTGGAGCCCGATCGAAACGAGGGCGACAATCACCCGAGTTAAAAAGAAGTTTTTCACGTGTATATAACGACTTTTTTCATAACAAGAGCCTTAAAAAGAGAAATTTACGCACGCTAAGCGCGCGCAAAGTTTACTTTTCCGCACTAGTTAGGATAAATATATTACCGTACAGATAGCCCTCCGAAGTCGTGCTTTGGTCGTGTTTTAATTTTTCGTTGATTTTTCGTCACTCGTTTCAAACTTCATTTGTTTCCCACATGTATCGCAATTCGCAATGTATTCTTGTAAAAAAAGCTTAATGGTTCTTTATTGATTCTTTAAATAAAGGAATAATCAATAAAAGGAAATTATACGATTTGTTCACGTTTCCGCTTTACACCGAAAAAAAATGCAAGAATAGGATTAGGCTGAACGGCATGTTTACAAACCCGTTTCCTGTTTAAAAAATCATAGCATAAACAAAACATGGCTAGCGAAACGTCAACGTCAAAATCGGACGGTCGGCCGCTATCGGCGGTCACGGAAAGTTTGTTTTGAATTAAAATGTTGAAATTACCGTTAAGAAAATTGTATTTTTTAGTGAAACTATGTTTTCTATTCGTGATAGTTATAGTTACTTTGAGTTTATTCGAGTATTGGCGCGGTGGGAAGCGTTCAATACGAGCTGCTGGACTCGACTCTGAAGAAGAGGTTTTTGAGAGGCAAATTCTAGAAGATGAAGCAAGAATAATACCCGGTTT